>CM053554.1:27270165-27391099 GCA_028646465.1 Rhinoceros unicornis | reverse complement strand
CAATCCTCCCCTTTTTTGCTGAGGAAGACTGGCCCTGGGCTATCATCCGTGCCCATCTTCCTCTACTTTATATGGGACGCCGCCACAGCATGGCTTGACAAGCAGTGCGTCGGTGCGCGCCGGGGATCCGAACCGGCGAACCCCGGGCCGCCGCAGCGGAGCGCGCGCACTTAACCGCTTGCGCCACCGGGCCGGCCCCTGCTTTGTTATTTTTTATCTGAGAAATAATCTTGTTCCTGCATGTCTTTGGGTCTTGTGGTAACTCTCGCGGTTCCAGGTCTTAGGTTAGGATTCAGTATCATTGTTGCCTTCCTTCTGAGTGTCAAGTTTCCTGACTTGGATTCCAAATAGAAGAATATTAGTATAACTCTTTGGCCTTTTATTTGGAGCATCTTAGCTGAATCTCTGTAAGGGCTTCCATGATTTATCAACTCCTTTGCATTTTGAATTGCAATTCCCATGGACTTTTACCGGCAAGGATTATTTCTTATAGCTTTAATTCCACAGAATACAATGCAGAAATTATCACCAACGTAGGAACTTTGCCCAGTTGGCTCAGTTATACAACTACAAGTCTGTTTTTGCAGTCTACCTTGGACATAGGTGCCATTCAGAGACCACGTTGTTTCAAGCTTGATCTCTGAATATTCATATAGGCCCAGGGAATACCTGCTGTTTACTTTTGTGTTACTGCAAGCCATTATGGAATGAAATCATTACTTTAATGTGTAGGATATGAAATAATTTTGGCACCTCTAAATGCTGTGCAGGCAGGAAATGTCTAGCCTAGGAGAGCTGTCACAAAGCTGCAGAGATAAGCAGGTCGACTCACAGAGGTAGGTGGTCCCTTGAGGTCTACTCTACTTCCCTTATGAGGGAAATACCCCCTTGGACACCAGTTTCATGAAAACTACTCCACATGATCTCAGGTGATTAAGAGTGGCAACCTAACCTAGTTCACTAAGATGTATGTGATTACCAGAGAATAACCCCACCTCCTGTTCCAGTTCACCTTCATAGACCTCAGAATTATCAGAAACATTGACATCTTGACTACATGAGTATCAGATCCTTTAACGGTTGTGTCATGAGACAGTCACAAAATCAGACTCTTAGCAGGTCCTAAAAACTTTTTTTAATTAATGGGAATAAACTATTAGCAGGAATAAAAATTGGACCAGACATTTTTTATGTTTATTAATACACTTTGTGTTTTAGAGTATTTTTGGATTTACAGAAAATTTCAAATGAAGTACGGCGAGTTCTCATCTGACCTCCTGTCCCCCCTCCCTCATTTTTCCTATTGTTAGAAACATGCCATTACTCAGAGATATGTGACAACTGATGAGCCAATATTGATACATCACTATCAATTAAGGTCATTAGTTTACATTAGGGTTCCTCTGCATTGTACAGCTCTATGAATATTGAAAAATGCATATTGATGTATATTCACCATTACTGTCTACATACAGAATAGTATCATCACCCTAAAAATCCTCTGTGCTCCACTTATCCATCCTTCCCTTTCTCTCTTCCTCCAAACCCCTGGCAACCTTGATCTTTCTGCTGTCTCCTAGTTTTTCTTTTTCCAGAATGTGATATAGTTGGAATCATATAGTATGTGGCCTTTTAAGACTGGCTTTTTTCACTTAGTAATATGCATTGAAGTTTCCTCCATATTTTTTCATGGCTTGATAGTTTGTTTCTTCTTATCACTGAATAAGGTTCTACTGAATGGATACAATTATGTATCCATATCCAAAGATCTTCTATACATAATTTGACAGGTATTAAAAGCTGGTATAAACTTCTGTGTAAAGTCTTTTGTGTGGACACAAGTTTTCAATTCCTTTGGGTAAATACCAGGGCGAACAATTGCTGGACCATATAGTTAAAATATGTTTAGTTTTGTAATAAACTGCCAAACTGTCTTCTAAAGGGGCTGTACCATTTTGTATTCCCACCTGCAATGAAGGAGAATTCCTGTTATCCACATTCTCACCGGCATTTGGTGTTGTCACTGTTTTGGATTTTGGCCAATCTAATAGATGTGTAGTGGTATCTCTCTCTCTCTCTTTTTTTAATTTGCAATTCCATAATAACAAATGATGTTGAGCAAATTTTCATATTCTTATTTGCCATCTCTATATTTTCTTTGATGATGCGTCTGTACAGATCTTTTGCTCATTTTCAAATTGGGTTGTTTGTTTTCTTACTATGGAGTATTATGTGTTCGTTGTATATTTAGATATTGATCCTACTAGAGAGAATTTTATAGGTATTTTTTCATAGTCTGTGGTTTGTATTTTCATTCCCTTTACAGTGTCTTTCACAGAGCAGATTTTTTTTTAATGAAGTCTAACAATTTTTTTCTTATATGTATTGGGTGTTTGATGTTGTATCTAAAAAGTCATCACAATGCCCAAGATCACCTAGATTTTCACCTATGTTATCTTATAGAGGTTTATAGTCTTGCATTTTATATTTAGGTCAATAATCTATTTCGAGTTAACTCTTGAGAAAGGTGTAAGGTCTGAATTTAGATTTATTTTTTGCATGTGGATGTCTAGCTGTTCCAGCACCATTTGCTGAAAAGATTATTCTTTCCTCACTGCATTGCCTTCTCTCTTTTCTCAAAGATCAGTTAACTCTACTTGAGTGGGTCTATTTCTGGGCTCTGTATTTGGTTCCATTGATCAATTTCACCAATAACACACTGTCTTGATTGCTATAGCTTTCTAGTGAGCCTTGAAATTCAGTAATGCCAGTCCACTCAGTTCATTATTCTCCTGCTCCGAGTAAGTCACAATTCTCTGTATCCACCTGTCTCTCCAATTTTAAGGTCTGCAATTTGCCGTGACTTCAATTTTCTGGTGGATATAAAGAGAGCTGTTGATTCTTAGTTTATCTTTTTTCTTGTTATGAGGGTGGAAGTCTTGACCTCCGAGGTCTTTACCTTTGAGACTGGAAACTGGACGTCTAGCTTTTTCAAAATTATAAAATTTGGCCCTCCTTTGTGAACAGTTCTGAATTAGACAATATAGTTCCTTGAGCCTTTGCATTTTCTTATCTTTTTCCTGACTGAAGCAGACTAAGGAAGTTCGCTTGGCTACCTTTGTCATATAAACTGATCTTCCAAGGGTAGCAACCCTTCAAGATGAATTTTAATCAATTGAATAAAAAAAAGTCAAAAGAGGAATGATAAAAAATAGAAGGGGTACAATTGCAGCCTGTTGAAAGGATTCAATCTCAATTATTATGAACTAAGTTTTAACAACATAAGCTTATGCTACAGTGATACAAATGTGAACTAAAATCTGAGAACATATATGACCTCCTCTAATTCAAAGGATGTATCATTTTAGGAAAGACTGTGTGTTACACAGCTTTTCGGTTTGCTCCCAGCTGAAGAGTATGGCTTTAGAAAGCCCAGTGGTTATGACAGGTTAATGTGGTCATGAGAGGAAGCAATAGATGCAGGTACAGGTGTTAGAAAGTATACCCAGGTCCAGAACAACTGTCAGTCTCAAAGCTCTTTGATTGTCCCTGTTTGGTCCATGATAGTGCCATATTTTTCCAAAGTGACCTGATAAAAATTTTTTTGTCTACGATCACATGACCAAATTTGTACCAATAAAATTATAGAAAATAAAGGTATATTTTTTATAAATGATGTTCCTAAAAGTTAAATGTTTTTGTGCTATTTTGTGTAATGTATTTTCAAATGGTGTTTGAAAATTTGAGAGAATATGAATTACTGAATGTATTTGCCATATTAATATTGGCTTAACAGAAAATATTTAATCACTTAGGAATATTTTGTGTTTTGCATTTGTGAGTGCACCTTGCTTTGTCTTTGAAACATATAAAAGGATCAAGTATACTAAAGTAATATCTCTTTTTAACTTCAGAAAATTTGATAGACATGGAGATAACGTTCAGTGTGATTTGATCAGTCAGTTGTTTCTTTGAATTCCTGCCCAACTACAACCCAACAAGCTCATTACTGTTTCCTGGGCACACGTGGCAGTCTAGTCCTGACTCTCAGCTCTGGCCCTTTGGTAAAATGCTGTGGAAAGTTTTTTTTTTTTTTTTATGTGCAGGAGAGAAGTAGCAAAAATTCATTTTCCAAAGTTTCCCAAACAGATATGTGCTCAACTTCCTCCTCCTAAACCATCTGTATGTCTGAGCCCTAATTATCCTTCCAGGCTGCTTCCCCTCCCACCTCCTGGGCCAGCCCTGCCATACGGGTACTTCATTCTGGGATTTCCTGGAGCTTTGATGGAAAGGAGTGTTTGTACTGCTGGTCATCCTTGCGATAGGTGCCTCTCCTTGCAGACAAATGCAGTGTGTCCTCTTGTTCCTCGAAGGGTTGAAGGAACACTGACTGATAAATGCCTGATAACTAGTACATCCCTAGAGGCTGAAAACTCTACACATCTCACTCCAGAAATGTCTATAAAATTTCTGTTATTGTATCCCCTCCCACCATCCCTACCCCATACTCTGTGCAAATCAGTGTTTGGTTCTCATGAGCCTGAAAGAAAGAAAATATACAAAACAGACACTGGAGTAGGTAAGAGATTTAAGGGAAAAAATCTTTAATTTTTACAGGATGTGACAAAAAGGGAGTGCCTTTCCTTCCTGACCTCTAGATTTATGTCTAGCTGAGTACGAGTTCCTAACCAGCATGGATAGAACCCACGCTGACTTGTCTGATCATCAACATCTGAGACATTTCCCGCCTCATTATCCACATGTAGAGATTCTGGTAGAAGTCAGGACAAAGGCCTCCTCGTTAATATTCATCAGAAAATGGGTACTCAGGGTGGTCAACAGCACTAAAATGAGAAAGAACAATGCGCATATGTGTTCAATGACTCTGTTTCTAGAGTGGTAGAAAAGTGATTTCTATGGAGCTGTCATTAGGGTAAAGTTGAACATTTTATTTCCTGACTGGGTGTGAAGTCTGCCTTTGTTTCTTTCACAACCATGACTTTATGACAATCAAAAAGTAGTAACAATAATTAAATTATCGAAATTGTGTTCTCTGTCCAGAACTTAATACACATAAGATGCAGATTCAAATATTCAAATAAGTTCCTCTCCCTAGCTATATCTGTCTATAAAGCAACAAGAGAGCCTGTCCTTTCTTCGTTCAAATCCTCAGTGGAAGAAGAGATTGATTCTGCCTTGTTTTGAGCTGGACAAATCCAGCCACATGCTTGGCACTAATAAGTACTTAAGGGTGATACAGGTTACTGAATACATTTTCACTTCCATTTTCTAAATTTATTATTTATATACCAATTGCCTACCACATACACCATATCTAGTTAGATCCTGAAATGGAAAGAATGTCATATAAAAATTGAGTCCCATGTCCAAGGAGCTTACTATGCAGCAGGGATATCTCTATTCAGTTTAACCTAAAATATTAAGTGATAGAAAATGCTTGGTTATTATTAAAATATCTAACTAACTGTAAGAGTTACTGATTGATTGCCACTCTTTCTATCTCTCTGCATTATTTTCCTATCTTATTCTTCCTTTATCTCTATATTAATAAATATATTAGCAAGGATAAAAATATATCTACCAACTTTTGAGTATTCACAATTTGCTGTTATGCTAATCACTTTCCATACATTATAACATGTATTACTATTATTAATTAAAATGTTCACAGGCATAAGGAACGGGCATTCCTCCATTTTCCTCATTTATAATGAAGATCTTTTCTCAAAAGTCCAGAACCTTAGAGCATGAAGGAGTGGTAAAGATCCTTTGGTTGCTATAAATTTTCTCCTCAATTGTGCTTTTGCCTCCACGTTCTTCCTTTGGTTTAAATCTCTCTTCTTGAAAACTTCATCCCCTGTATTAGGATCTCCATGTTTCAGGAAATCTAAACCAAGAATTCCTATGGACCCCACAACGGAGCCTTTCTGGAGGGAAATGCACTGTTTGGGTCCTGAAAAAACATGCAATGAAAGGGGAGGGAGAGATCTGGAAGGACATAAACTTGGCACGATCTCATGAAGATCCCATATTGAGTGATGGGCGTTTCTGACATGGACCACAAGCTTGATGAGGAAGTCCTTAATTGACAATGAATTGAGAAGTTGGGAGAAGAAGATGATAAACAGATTTGGAAACACTGATTTAGGGTACAATGGTGATATCCACAATGTATGTCCACTGGATTGTTGTAGAAATGGGAGGTGTATGTGGAGGATGTAGATTCAGTAATGATTTTGAGATTCTTGGAAAGTTACATGGATCGATGAGGGCAGGACATATGTGTGTCGGTCCAAGCTGATCCCCGTCTTCTCACCCTGTTGTTGTGTCAGTGAGGAAAGCTCAGGACTAATTCTGGGACAAGATTCCAGAAATTTCCTGTCTCATCCCACACTCATACTGGCTTGTGTCTTCCTGGTATGGATGTAAATTTTAACAGTCATAATCCAGTCATTATCAGAAAATAAATGGCGTCAAACATATTTAATAAAGTCACTTACATGTGAAAAGGAAGATATCGAAGATTCCGATTTAGGCCATCTAGGACTTTCATGTCCTCTGAAGTTAACTGGAATTCAAAAACCTATCACAGAAGAAGAAAGATTTTTATGATTTCTACATTGCATGATTGCCAATCTGGAAAATCCAAGCAAATCAGACTGAATGATGCAGAGACAACATTCAAAATGTCTTAAGATTTTTCAAAGTTTTTAAAGACATCAGGCAAAATAGTCCAATGATAATAAATATCAGGCAAAATAAATAGAAATCCATCCCTGGATATAATATATTGGAACTTCAAAGACTACAGACAATAGGAGAACTTTTAAAAAGCTGAAGGAAGTAAGCTGACATTATTCAAAGAGATAGAGTCACATACTTAGAAGATCCAGAAGAATCTAGAGATAAATTATAAAATACCACAGATAATTTAGTAATTTTGATGAATACAGGTAGATTTCTATATGCCATCAATGAACAGTGAGAATGCAAAAATAATTTTTTCAAGATAATTTAAACCAATAATTGTCCAAGTACTACTTATGTCATGTTCAAAGCACATAGCAACTAGCTTGAAGAGGATGTCACTGTCTAAATCTGGAACACTTTAAGTATCAAATAGAATGGCAGTAATGGAAAACATGTTGAACAAAATAAATCCATCAATCCATACTAATAATCCAAGATAGTGGAAGATAGAGAAGTTACCTAGATAGATGATGGACAAATAGGTAGGTAGATAGATAGATAGATAGATAGATAGATAGATAGATAGATAGATAGATATAACATCAACAATTTCACAATTGATAAATCCAAGTAAGGTATTTATTGTGTCATTATTTAAACTTTTCTGTACATTTGAAAAATTTGACAGGAGAAAGGAAAAATTATCAAAATTATATCAAATATGCCAGTTATCTATGAATAAATCTAACAAAAGGATTATGTAAATACTTTTGTGGAGAAAGCTACAAAATTTATTAAAAATATGTAAAGAACACCTATCTAAATAAACACTCATAGCATAATTATGAATTGGAAGTCCAATATTGTAAGGAAGCCAGTTTTCTCCAAGTTGATCTACAGTTCCAATGCAATACTTACCAAAGACTTACACAATTCCTTTACATGGAGGTTGAGAAGTGATACTATATTTTAGATAAAAGAACACCTAGTCAAGAATAGTCAAGACATTCTTAAAGAAGAAAAAGGAATGGAGAACAAATTTTACCATTTTGAAAATCGAGACTACTTTTCCACTATAATTACATGGTAGAGAGAAGTAACTAGTTGAATAGAAGAGAGAGGCCAGAAATGGACTGAGGGACATTTGATATATGACAGAAATGACGGTGACAATCTTTGGGAAAAAATGAACATTGGGATTTCCATTTAAACTTATACATAATTGGGTCTATTTTCAAATCATATTAAAAACTCAATTTATTGATTTTTTGAATGAATGAAAAGACAAAAACATTTTTGCAAGCTTCTCTACCCTTTGAATCTGGCCTGGCCTGTAACTTGCGATGGACAAGAAAATTTGCCAGAAGCAGTGGTGAGTTTGTTCTGAGACTAGACATGAAAAGGCTTTGCAAGTATCCACTCAATGCCTTGGGATTCTGCCACTGTGATGAAGAAGAAGCTAGTTGGCTATAGTCTCTCCAACTATACAAAAAATTATACGGAACAGAGCTTACACACCTCTGACAGCAGCCAAGTCAACTGCCTAAAGCAGAGCTGCCTGGTTTCTCTGCATTTAATAGCACATACATGAGTGAGCTCAGCCAAGAAGAGAACTGCTTAGCTGAGCCCAGGCTAATTGTCAAACCACAGAATCATGCGCTAAATAAATGGCTTCTGTAGGAAACCTCTAAATTGGGGATAGCTTGTTGTACAGCAATAGCTAATAATGTAATAATGGTCTCTCTACACATAAATAAATAAATGAGTTAATAAAAATGGACAGACTTCAATAGACACATCACAAAGTGAAAACTCAAGGAGAATATGTATATGAAAATGAAACTATATTAGTATTCAAGGAAATGCAAACTAAAACCACAGAGATTTGGAGACTGGAGATCATCACTACTGTCTGATGTTTATGTGCCCCCAAAATGTGTTTATGTGTCCTATGTTGGACACTAACCTCCACTCTGATGGTTTTAGAAAGTAGGGACTTTGAATGGTCATGAAGTCATGATGGTCAAGCCCTCTTGAATGAGATTAATGCCCTCATAAAAGAGACCTGAAAGAGATCCCTCGCCCCTTCTACTATGATAGAAAACGGGGAGTAGTCTGTGACCCAGAAGAGAGCCATCACACACCATCCTGGAACCCTGATCTCAGATTTCTAGTCTCTATAACTGAGAAATAAACTTCTGGTTCTCATAAAACACACAGTCTGTTATACTTTCTTATAGAATCTCAAACAGACTAAGAAAATCACATAATCCAATTCCCTCGTTTTAGAATGAAGAAAATGAGATGTCACTTGCTCAGGGCTACAGAGTACATTGTAGACTTAATGCAGGAACTATAATCTCTGTTTTGTGCCCAATCTTAATTCCAGCCAGCCACACTGTCTCTCTTCTTTACCACAATAGGAGAAAACTGGTGGGAATATACATAAGTCATACACGCATGGGAAATAACAGGTAACTCCTCTGCACGCAAAGATGTCTTGAGAGCCTTACAAAGAACACACGTGAAGGATATTTTTTAGGAGCCCTATGCCCACAGTCTCCCTCATCACCCGTAAGTTCTCCTTCATCTGCTTCTCATTGTCACACTTGGCGAGGACCACCACCCCACGCTGTAGCTGGTAGCGAAGGGCAATCTGTGCTGGAGTTCGCTCATACTTTTTTGCCATGGCACAAAGAACTGGATCATCCAAGAGAACGGGGGAGTTCTGGTCTACCCTGCAAGGAAATGCAGAAATGCTGAAGACCTGAGACTGAGTATTCAGTTTGTTAGGAGACTGCTAAAGTAGGTCTACTCTAGACCAGTGCTTCTCAAAATGTAGTCCCTGGACTAGAAGCATCAGTATCATCTGGGAACTTATTAAGAAGGCAAATTCCATGGTTTCACCCAAGACTGCCTGATTCAATACTCAGGTGTGGCACCTAGCAATCTCTGTTTAAAAATCCCTCCAGGTCATTTTTATGCATGTATGAATTGAGACCAATTCTTCCAAACTCATGGATTTTTTCTCTTTTACTTTTCAGTGGCTGTTTTCCTTCTCTGATCATAGCCCCAAAGAAAGGAGAGGTGTGTGAAAAGAGCAAAAGAATAAAAAAATGAGGTATTTTTTCTTTTAAATTTTATAAGATATTGGTAAAAATTGAGTAGTCCCCAAAAGAGAACTATTCATTCTATCATTACTTATAATGTGCAATATTTCTATAGAAGTTTACAAAGATGTTTCAGATTAATTTTTTCTATCATGATAAACCTGGGAGTTACATAATATTACCCTGATTTTAGACATAAAGTAAGTGAGGCATAGAAAGTCAATTACTAGAAATGTGTTGCTTAATAAATATCTAAATCATGACTTAAGTTTATATCTTTTGACTCAATTTTTGGATTATATATAGATTTTAATGCAGGGATTTGTTATTGATTAATCTACAACCAGACACATATAATGTAAAATCATTGGCTGGGTTATGAGATTATAAAGGAGAAGGATTTTTTCTGTCCCTACCCTTTCTCTCCAAGCCAATTGAGAGTTAATTCCAGAAAACTGAGAATGATATTATTAAAAATATTTCATCAAAAAAAGTATTTTAGGTAAACTCCCTGTTATCTTCATTACCATTGTTTTGGACGTTGGGTTCCCAAAGCACCATAGGCAACCAGGACGATATCTTTTGACTTGCAGAAATCCAACAGTTTGCTCTGGTTGAGATAAGGATGACATTCCACCTGTAGAATGCCAAGAGAGAAAAGTGGCAGATTAAATAAAATGGCAATATGAATATGGAACAGAAAGGTTAAAAGGAAAAAAAAGTGGAATAAAAAATCTGTGTAATATTAAATCTAAACTGGAAATATCAACAGCAAGTAATGATTTTTTTAAAAATTAAATGTTATACCTTTGTTCCCTAAAAGCGTAAAAAAAGAAAAAAAAATGACATTCCTGAGAACTAGCGACTCTACAAATCAGATCTTGGTTACTCAATACCATTGTACACTGCAAGGAGACATGGCTAGTTCCACATCTGGGACAGGAGAAATGGGTTGGGCCTTGGACACCAAAATGTGCCAGAAAGTAAGAAATTACACAAAGACTCATGAAAGTATGTCTAAAGGATAAAAGAATCAAATTTGATGGGGATCCCACTGGTGACATTGGGTACATTTGAGCATCAAAGGGAATAATGACTAAAAGCAATTATAACACATAGAGTCAATAAAAACCCACAAGTTCATCGTGATGAGAGAGAGAGAGAGACAGTTATTACAGTAACCGTTTTTTTCAGAATTTTGATAACAAAAGGGAAGGAATTAAGCTTTTACCCTGCCTTGTAGGAATAATTGTATTTTATCCTGAGTTGTTGAGGGAATTTTCTGTTTACAATAAATGTCAGGTAAAAAAAATATAAGAGAGTGTTTCAAATTAAAAATAATTATTTACAAATCCCAATGACATTACTGATTCAGGGATAAATTGTTGATGGCTACTCAACCATTATGTGAACTTGGGGACAATGTGACTTCCCCTGATGACAATTATCACCCAATAGATTGTTAGGTAATTTCAAAGGGGGAAATACACATTTACAAAGAAAAGACCTGGCTACCACTAGCTTAACCATGAGAAAAAAACTAAGATCTCCCATAGTGGGACTACTTGTCCTAACAGGCTTTCTGCTGGAGTGTGATTTGAGGGACACAGCATGCAAAGGATATTTTCTTGCCAAAAATGTTTAACCTTAATATAGTAAGGCATTCAGATCTAACTTCTAATTTACAGAAACTGGGAATAGAGGAACAAGTTAATTAACATTACAAGATAACTATTGGGTAAATGCAGAATATTAGACAAAAACCTGTCTGGATGTCATGGCAAAAAAAGTGTTGAGTGACTATTCTCGGTTAAGAAAGCTTAAGACACACAACTGAAAGCAATATGTGGGGCACAGTCAGCTCCTGACTAGAAAAGATGATCTATAAAAGACATTGGGAAAACCACACCAAGGATTGAATATGGATTGGATACTAGACCACAAGCTTTCTGAGGTCTGTAAGGATAAATTGTATTATCTACAGCTTACTTGGAAGATGGTCAGCAATGTATTACATATATGTATGCAGATAGATATATATATATATATACACATACATATATTTGTCAATGTGGCAAAATGTGAAAAATTTTGAATACAGGAGGCAAAACATGGATGTTCTCTCTCATAGTCTTAACTTGTCTTAATGTATGAAAATTTTCATAATAAAAATTGAGAGTAAAACTAACACTAGAATCACATGAATATTTTAACATTTATCATTGGAAATAAATAGTGCTAGAACACTATATGGCCGATTCTTGAATGTTATAAGCCACATTTTCTAATCGAAGATGCTTAATCCCTGACTTCAAGTTGTATCCTGAGGACATTATGGTAAATGAAATAAGACATTCACAGAAGGACAAGTACTACATGATACTAGTTATATGAGGAATCTAAAATAGTCAAACTCATAGAATCAGAGAGCAGAATGGTGGTTGCCAGGGGCTGAGAGGAGGGAAAAATCAGGAGTTGCTAATTGTAGTCATGAAGTCTCAATTCTGCAAGATGAATAAGTTCTAGATATCTGCTGTACAATATTGTCCCCATAGTTAACAATTGTATTGTATACTTAAAAATCTGTTAAGAGGGTAGATCTCACACCATAATAAAATAAAAATGGAACGAAAAAACATAAGAGCACAGAATCAGACACAGAATAATGTGTCTAAAGAGTTTATTGAAGTGTAGAAATCAAGAAGAAACAGACTAAGACTTAGTAAATCATAAGGTCTGCTAACTGTCCCTGAGTGTTGATTTTTCCCATTATTAGTATCACCATAAAACATCCCTCTAGCCTGGATGACTTTCAAGTCTCCAGTTCATTTTTCTTGTATCTATGCTTCCTATTTAAAGACCCCTGAAAGCAGAGACACCAAGACAAACTATTCAGGTATCCAAAATCTATACAAACCCCTGACACATACCTCATCTTATTTTCACTCCTTTCTTATTTACTAACCATTCCATGTTTTCAAGACCTTCCTTTGTGTATACAATTCCTTTCAAGTCACTTTCACCCAGCCCATCTCAGGACATCCTTTAGAGCTCAGAGAAATGTCACCTTCCTTCAAATGTCTGGTAAGAATTCCAGGCCTCTGTCACCTCCTTTGCTTTCCCTAAATTTTTATGCACAACTCAATACTAAGGTCTAACCACTTTTTTCATTAAGACTTTACAAAACAAAATTACAATTAAGGGTTCTATTCACACCCATCTAGACAGAGGCTCTGCTCTCTAGAATCTTCTGTTCCATAAAGGAAGATGAATCGGAGGGGAGGCCAAGTAGACATCTGGCAGTAGTGCAAGAAGAAGGAGACGAAGAACAGAAGGGAGAGGAGGCCAAGGTGCTCACCTGGTTGCAGACGGGCTTGTACTTGAGCCCTGGCTTGTTCAGGATCTTCTCCAGCTGCCTGCGGTTAAAGTTGGACACCCCGATGGACTTGGTCAGTCCTGCCTCCTTACACTTCTCCATGGCCTGGGGAGGAAGGGGTGGTGAAGAATCACTTGTGCAGTTGGCTATAGATCAAGAATAAATGCAAGAAAAATCTCTTAAAATGAACAACAGTCAAGAAATGACCATGAAGCCAATTGGCATGCTTCTCAAGAAGAGAAAAAGTAGTAAATTAAACAGAGAAAGAATGTATTGACAGGAAGAATAAGAATTACTGTTTTCTCCTTAGAAAAATGGGAGAGAGCATTACACATTGAAGGAAAGAGATGCCTATCTTCATGGTCCAATATTTTTCTCCTTGGTTCCTCTCTACAAACATTTCAGTAATGTTTTCCTCCACACCACTAGAGCATACCCGTTCTTTTAAAGTTTATGAATTGCTGAATCTGAAGGTGCATAGCCCATTCTCACAGGTGGAAGAAATGAACCAAAACCCCTTCTTCTGTCTTTATCCTCTGTGGTCTCACCTTCAGGTACTCACCTCCCACGTGGCACAGAGATCCACTATGTCAAATATTGCTTTTCCATGTTCCTCTTGTGGAAGAAGTTCCTCCCCTGGCTGGAAGAGAGGCAGCCATTTTAGTGATGTCACAATATAATTTCTCCACACTTAGTCAGGCTGCCGGGGAATTCTAGGGCCAAGACATTAAACCATCATGAGTTAGGCAGTGTAACATTCTAGATAATAATATTTGCAAAATGATTTTCATAAGGATTTGTACAGTGTGTCTTGAGGAGACAAGGTTTCTCTAATCTCTAACAGTCATAAGTTTTTATAAATACCATTTTCCTAGGTTCTAAGGGGGTCTAATAGGGACTTATGTTACCCTTGTCTTCCCTCTATATTTTCATCTTGCAAAAGGCCTCCCTTGCACTGAGAACGACAGTCAGTGACATGGACTTATATCCAGAAGTGCTATTACAATCTTGACCCAACCTGGACAATCACAATTCCTTATCCCTTTAAACATTAGCTGGTCCAAGGGCAGGAACATGAACCAAACAGGGTGTGTCAAGGTTCTCCTCCTGGTTGTTATGGATGCTGGATGGTCCAGAGACACTTTCACGTGTTAATGGCCATAGGCCTTGAACTTTCCCAAGGCAATATTTGCCACCAATAGAAAATGTTGCAACAAAAATAAAGCAAACCATTAGTAATGCAAAGTTAAGGGATATGGAAAAGGAGATATTTCTGAAGACTATTCCAAATCCTTAAATCTTTGTATTGCTTGGACTTCCCATTTACATCATTTACATATTCCAATAAACTCTTTTACATAGGATAGCTTGAGTAGCTTTCTATAACTGAAAATCAAGAATTCTACATAACACAATCATTAATAGCTAAGTGCAGTCTGCAAAATTCCATTGTGAAGATAGCCAATGGTGTAGGCAAGGTTTTGCAAGTCCCTATGAAGGCTGCTAGTTTTGGACCCACCCAGAGGAAGCACCATCATATCTGCTTTCAACTTGAAATGGTGAGATAGGAGCTCAATTCATTATGTGCAAGTGTAAGGCAGTTTCATTGCTCATCATAGCTGTGTGAAACTTTGTGTTTGTGACATTCCCAAGAGACTCAAGAATTATAGTCAGGACCGCATATTGAACATGCCTCTTTTCATTTCCTCAAGTTTTTGAGACAGAGGATTTGAGATTGTTGAATTCTTCTGTTGGCGGCGTGAGAAGGAAATTAAGGATTGAAAAAAGTACATAAAAAGATAATCTGGAAATATTATTTGGGGGACTATTCTCTAGTGTAATAATCCCTACATACTTTTAAGGAAAATCTTAATTCAGGCATCCGTGAAAGTTGATGGACATTCTGACACCAGACATGAAATAGGTGTGACCACACAAATTACTAACCTTCAGAGCTGTTGGATAATGAATGATATAGAGATTGACATAGTCCAGTTGAAGATTTTTCAGAGACTGTTCCAAGGCTGGTCGGACCAACTCTGGTTGAAGGAATGTTACCGAAAGCTGCAGAGGTTAAAGAATGGAAGTTGTGTTTGATTAATACTTCAGTCAGTTCTGTTGCTCTTATTTTAAGTAGGAAGTAGACATTTTTCTACTGGTTGGAAACTGATGACCACAGAGGAAAAGTACTTTTTTCCTTCTTGCGTCCTCTTTTAATCTGACTTACACATAGAAATGCTATTATTAGTTTGGATTTATTATTAGTGCATCTACTAACAGTGGAAGGAAATGACTCAAGAGATAAAACGTGTTATCAAAAAATAACCATGCCCATCATCTGAATTCTGTTTGATGGAGCTTACAAAGCAGTTAACAAACAAGCCTAATTCTTTCAGTGAATCCTATGGGGTATAAGTAGTATTCCCTTTGTTTAGATAACTGTAGAGAAAAAGTGCTTCGAACATATTAATATTTGCTGGACACAAGACACTATTGTTATACCTTGTTTAATACACATAGTGCCTCTTATATTGCTCTTTCTTATTGATGGAGGTTAGAAGTGAGATTCAGAATGTTAAGAAATTTTAATAAGTCACTGCGATGATAAGAAAAACAATAATCTGATCACAGTTCTGCCTCATACAGTAGTCCATGCAAAATCACACTGATATAGTGTGAGGCTCAGAAAAGTAAATTGACTTCATTTTAACATCATAAAATTTGCACAAGACATTGATGAGAAAGCCTTCATCATTTTTTGACACTAGGTTTAATACATAAATCTGTGTGAAAAAAGTTTTACCAATAAGAAAAATTCACCATACAACTACAAGTCCCACCATATAATTTTCAACTCCACACAATCATGTTCCCACATGTGAACACACACACACCACATACACAGCACCTTTGAATTGCAGAATATGTCTTCTCTCTTCACAGTGCCATCTTCAATTTTACTTCGGATAGCGAGACCAACTTCCTTTTCATTACCATATGCATGAGCACAATCGATATGGCGGAACCCAGCATCTATACCCAATTTAGTGTCCTCCAAAGCTTTGCTCTTAGGAACCTAGATGATCAACAAAAGGTAGTAGTTGGATATCCACATGACTGAGAGAGAGCTAAGGCATAACTTTGACCTCCCCAAGAATCAGCTTTTCCTCATGCGTGAGGTTAGTTCTGCGTGTGTGGTGAGGAACCCATGGCACTTTGTCTTGGTCTCTCCTGGTAAGTAATAAAAGTGGGGCGTTTCAGGAACTCCTTCAATCCTGGGCAATCACTGTTTCATCACTAGCATGGAAGGTCCCAATACCATCCCCAGTTTCACTGATTTGCTGAAAGAACTCTCAGGATTCAACAGAGAGTTGTAGACATGGATATGATTTATATTGTGAGAGGTTACTAAGCAAAATCAGCAAAGGGAAAAGGTACTTGGAAGGAAATCTAAAGAAACAAGGTGATAGGTCCTCAGAATCCTCTACCAGTGTAGTCACACAGATCATGCTAAATAACTTGTATATTCAAGTTGTACAATATTGTCTTTTCATATACATATACATTGTGAAATGATTTTCACAATGAAGCTGATTAAAGTATCTATCACATCACATAGCTATCTTTTTTGTGTGCGTCGTGAGAATGCTGAAGATCTACTCTCTTAGCAAATCTCAAGGGTATAATACATTATTTTAACTGTAGTCAATAGACTGTACATTATTTCTCCAGAATGTATTCATCTTATACCTGACAGTTTGTACCCTTTGACCAACACTTCCCCATTTTTTCCCATTGCCCGTTTTCTAGTCCCTGGTCACAACTACTCTACTCTCTGCTTCTATGTGTTTTAGAGTTTTTTAGATTCCGTATATAAGTAGGATCATGCAAAATTTGTCTTTCTGTGTCTGGCTTATTTCACTTAGCATAATGTCCTCCATGTTAATCCATGTGGCTGCAAATTTCAGGATTTCCTTCTGTTTTAAGGCTGAATAATATTCCATTTCTTTTTAAGTATTTCAGAAGTTTCTTTGTTCAATGATGTTGCTGGGAGCTAGATATTTGGTCTAACTGCCCTCTGCTGGTCATGCTCTTTCCTTAGTGTACGGGCATCCAGGGGGTTATGGAAGCTGAATCTTCAGTGGTATCCATCACCTTTCCCTCCACTTTGTCCCACTTGGCACTACAAAGTAAACAAGTCCTGTCATCTATCTCCAAAACGTCTCTGAATATTTCCTTCCCTTTTATAGATGACAAAGTGAGACTCAAAGTTATGTGGTGGTCCCTTATCATACAACTAGTCTAAAGACAAAGCTGTTAGGCAAATTTCTGACTTCCTGTCTAGTGACTTTTACTTTTTGCTCCCTCTTACGTCCAAAGTCCAACTCTACCTATTTGCATCACTCAAAAATACACTAACAAGGACTGAGAATTGAAACTTTGACCTGGAAGACTGTAGCTTATTCTCTCAAATGATATTATATTTTCCATTTATGATAAATTCCCAAGCAATAGAAGAAGTACAAGGGAAACCACAGGTGGAGTATATATTGCTTGGCATCCAGCAGACTACCCCACAGCAGAACACCCCACAGCAGAACAGCAATTTTCTCCCACCGTTTGTTCATTTGTCATTCACTTCATTTCCAGGACCTTTTACCACAAATATTTCTCTGGACCATGTCTTCTTGGTGGCAGGAAACAATTTTTGAATGCAAAAAATATAACAAGAAACTACTCCCTTGTAATCATCTACAAAGCAAGACAACTGATAGTCAGTGTTCTTTACTGCTAAGTTTCATCTCTTTTGCCACCATGGGAAATAGATGTAAACTGTAGGAAAACCCACAATAATCTGTAGGTGACTGCTCAGTGAGACCCCAATGCACAGTGAATACTGCCTACTTTGTCTCTTTGTATAAGGAATCGTTCTAGCCTGGTTAAAAGAATCAAGTGATCCTCCAAGAGTCACACAGGAACTCTATGTCCTGACAACCCAAGTTGGTCTCCACTCATGCTATGTCTATTTTCTTTTGAATACTCTAACCCCATGACCGCTACTCTTACCTCTTCAAGTGCATAGGTGCCAAATCCCAGTACAGGAATGAAGTGGCCATCATTTAGTTCCACATGCCAGACTTTGCAATCCATTGCCTGTTGCTTCTCTCTCTAAGCAGACTCTGATTTATTCTTCTACCCTCACAGGTTACATGGGAATAACCCTGTAATTACAGGGTAATGCCCAGGTCCACAGTCCAGCTGTTATCAAACAGACTGTAGGAGGAACAAGGTTAAAGTAGTAAGCCGTGGAGTGAGATGAGAATTGAAATCAGTTTACTTGTTTGTTTGGTTTTATCAAAGAGGAATCTTAATAAACTATTATACATTGATAAAGAAATCATTAGTTTCTTGCATAGTAAATTTTTCATTCATGATCCACGTACATTAGTGAATTGTTTCAAGAGATTTTCTGAGCAGTTATTGACCATATGTTAGACTAGAAACATCCAGATATTAATCGGTTTTGCTGGTTTTTCCATGATGAAGCTCCTTCTTGATCGTACATAATTTGAAACAATAAACTATCTTACACCATACACACACACAAATACACACACACTTACACACAAAGATAAAATTTAGAAGAATGATTAATGTATGTTTTTCAAAATTTGATCCTAAATAATTAAAGTTTCAAATTGAAAGAAAATAAAAAATTTGCCTTATATGTTTATAATCAGCAAAATTACATTGTTTCTCTTTTCTTTGCTTTGTAAAAAGAATATCTCACCCTAAAATGGTGCAGTGATGAAATAGATGCTCAGAAAAGACATTTTCCAAGGTGTTCATTGGAGTATTAATTTTGAACAGTTTTGAGATGTCATTTGCAGTTTGAAAACAGAATTTTAGAGTGTATATAACCTTCACCCAGTTATAGTGATTAGAAAACTATTATGATGTAACTACCAGAAACTGTTGAATATTATATGTAATTTATTATCTTGCTTAACAGTATTCATGAACAAAAAATCTGGAAACAACTTAAATTTCAATAAACTTGGGAAGCGTTAGGGAAATTATGATGCATTGTTATAATGAAGTATTATGAAGCCATTGAAAATTGAACACATAGAGTGATGTCAGCAGAATGGTGGACTTACAAGCTCTGAGTTCTCCCATGGAAACAACCAAAAACTAGCTGAAATAACCTTATAGGAGCTCTAGAAAACAATCAAACAAAGATCTACAGCAACAAAGTGCACACACAGTTAAGAGAATGCCAGATTCAAAGTGGTAGGAAATTTCATCATGTTTTTACTCACCCTTGTCCCTCTCTCTGCCTGGCCCAGTATAGGCATGGTCTGAAGGAGGTATCAGTCCAGTTTCCAGTTACCACTCTCAAAGCAGAGCCATCATAGAAGATATTCTTTGCAATGTTCTTATGCATTTGGGGGCTGACTGAAAGATTGCTGTCTGTTTTGCCTAACTCTAAGCTTAAACTGAAAAGTAGCTGAAATAGCTCATTGTAGCTGTGGTGGACTATTGATGCATAGATGCCAGAGGCAAGAGATTAAAAGTGAAGACATACAATAGCACACATCCTCTGAGGAGAAGCTAGTGTGTGTACTTTTGGGGTATTAAAAAATTCAAAAAGCAGCCATCTATTTGGGGTAATTGAAAAAGCCACACACAGACAAGGCAAGATGCATTCTCAGAAAATAACTGAATAGCTTTTTAGTTTTCATATTGGGTTGATGTTAAGACAAGGAGCAGGTCAAGATAATAAATGAAGGATTATCAGTGCACAGAATAAATCTGCGAAGAGTGGGAGAGGTGGCTGTTTTTTCTAATGCCCAGTTAAACATCCACAAAAACATACAGAAATAATCCAGAAACCATTATAGCCTAAAAATAAAAAAAATTTCCTAAATTGTTCCTGAACAAGCATAGGCATTGGAATTAGTAGACAAAGAGTTTTAAAACAACTCTCGTATATATGCTGAAATTGCTAAAGCAGAAGTTTGACAAAGAACTAAGGGAAGTCAGGTAAATCCAGAGGAATAAAATGATAATATCACAAAAGATATTGAAATTATGGAGCCTAAGATAGAGAAAGAACACAATGAAGAAATGTGAACAGAACTTAAAGGACTTATAAGACACCATCATGTGTACTAATATACACTTAATTGAAGTTCCAGAAGGAGAAGAGAGAGAGAATGTACAGAGAGATTATCTGAAGAAATAATGAACAAAAACTCCCCAAACTGGATGTAAGACATGAATAATCAACAAATCCAAGAAATTCAAAGAATTACCAGTAGGATAAATTCTACGATATCCACACCCTCATACAGTGTATTCAAACTGTTGAAAAACAAAGACAAGAGACAATCTTGAATCAGCAAAGGAAACATGGTGCATCAGGCACAAGGGATCTTATATAAGAATGTCAGCAGATTTCTCATCAGAAACATTAGAGGACATAAGGCATTGGGATTTTATGTTTCAATTGCTAAAAAAAAAAAAAACAAAAAACTGTCAATCAAGAATTTTAAATCAGGCAAAATTGTCCTTTATAAATGAGGGAGTAATTAAGATAAACTCAGATAAACAAAAGCTTAAAGAGTTCATTTTCACTAGAACTTCCCTACAATAAGTGTAAAGGAGTCTTTCAGCTTCAATGAAAGGACATACAACAAAAGGAATATAAAAATTTTTAGACCATGACCAAGTGGGGTTCATCCCTGGAATGTAATGATTGTTCTACATACAAGAATTAGTAAATGCAATACACCACATTAAGAGGATAAAGTAAAAACCACATGATCATCTCAGTTGATGTGAGAAAGCACTTCACAAAATGCAACACACTTTCATGATTTAAAAAAACACTCAACAATCTAGACAAAGAAAGAATCTTCCTCAACATAATGAAGGCCATATATGAAAAACCCACAACTTACATCATACTCAATGTCAAAAGACTGAAAGCATTTCCCCTTAAGATCAATAATATGAAAAATTTGCCTGATTTTGCCTCTCTTTGTCAGCATAGTGTTGGAAGATCCAGTTATAGTAATAAGACAAGAAAAATAAATTTTATGCTTCCAAATGGGAAAGAAAATGTAAAGTTATCTGTGTTCCAAGATGACATGATCTTAGATGTAGAAAACCCTAAAGATCAAACAAAACTATCGGAACTAATAAACAGTTTCAGTAAAAGTGCAAGATACAAAATCAACACAGAAAAAACAATTACATTTACATACACTGACAGTGAACAATCTGAGAAGGAAATTTATGGAACCAATTCCATTTAAAATAGCATGAAAATGAATAAAATACTTAGGAATAACTTAACTAAGGAGGGAAAAGACTTGTAAAATCAAAATTACAAAAAGATCTTAGAGAAATTATAGAAGACACCAGTATATGGAAAGACAATCATGTTCATGTATGAAAGGCTTTATATTTGGTTGGAAATATTTGCCAAAGTAATTTATGCATTCAATGGATTCCTTATATACCTCAATGCCATGCATATCTCCTCTCTTCTCACAGTGGATCTCTTGTACCTGCATGTAATAAGCATACTGAGAGCCACCATGTTAGAAGTTACAAGGATCATTCACAATCAGTGAGGAGGTTATACAGAATTAGGTGGCCCCCGTGACTACCTCAAATCAAGGATGTACTGGATTTGCCTCATGATCTCAATTATAGAGACTATCAATTGATGACACTGAAATCAAGAATATACTAGTTGGAATTTCACCGTCTGACCTTGCATTGTGCCCTCGCTGATTGTGGATGTTATTTGAATTTCACCTATTGTATTTTCTTCCCTAGTCAGCCCTCTGATAATAGAACTCTCCTCCCATCTGTCCCGCTGAAGTCACTGGTTCAAATGACAGGTATCCTTTCAGAAAGTTGTTAAATTTTAATATCCAGACACCCTCAAGGGGAAATATAGTTTTACTCACAACAGTTTGGGGTTACCTGTTTCTCCTTTTTAAGAAATTCAACATCCTGCAATGCAATGGGTTACTGTTTAACCACAACCCTGTTTTAACTTTTGCTCTGGTCATGCTGCATTCTTAGTATTAGTTTCTGAATAAACATAGGAAGGAAACACTGGTTGAGATGAGGGTCCAATGTGATGAAAACTATATATATTATAATGTTGAAATATATACATTGAATGTGTCTGGATTAATATTAAACTTATTTCTATTTTTCTCTACTCATTCACAGACTTGAATCATGGTCAGTTTTCCATGCTTAGGGAAGGGATGTGATTGTTCTTTTAATTAATTTCTGAAAAGAAAGAAAGATCAAAGTTTCTAATTTCTTTATTTTCTATGGAATTGTGGGGTGTATAGAGCAGATTTTTTCCTAGTTAGCAATATTCATATGTGGGATTCTGCAATTAAACATAGATAACAGGATATTTTATGACTGTCTTATAGATAATGAATATCAGTCAACTATCTGCAAGAGTTAGGATAGAATAGTATTAGGTATAATTTCTAATAGGATAGAATAGAGAGAATTTCTGATTATAGCTTTAAAGAAGATGAAGAAATAAGTTCAATTTCCTAAATGACAACCTCTGAAAGAGAACAGATGTGGCTTTGGGGAAACTAGTATGAAGCTGCTCTGCCATTCTCATTGTCAGTGCCGATGTCAGAGACACACGGCCTGTACCTATTAAGCAAAGGACCCCCATGTACCCTGTACACACCACTGCTACAGAATCATGTTCTGCACTGGTAAGTTTAGGACCTCATCCCAACCAATTCTTCATTCCTATGTTTATTAAGAACTTAATCTGCAGAATGCAATGCAATTCGTGTGAAGGTTACAACAGGGAATGGTCAGACAATAGCCCATTGCACATGAAAGTTAAATCCTTGGAAAGAGAGAAGCACGTGACTGTTCCTTTAATGCTGACAACATCTTGACCCTACTATCTTACCCACATCTCCCTACACTCCCTTCATTGTCTTTTTAATATTTATATGTTTATAATGATTATACTTCCTTCCCAGGATTTCTTGACATCATCATTGTTCATGGAGGCAACTCACGTTTCTCAGTGTTTTGACGTTCTCAACTCCTCGGTTTCTACTTGTACCTACACTACGCTTCTCCTGCTATTACTTCTTAGAATTGCATCATCTCCAAAGTATTAACTTTAAGAACACATTCCACACTGAACAATGGTTCCTACTATGCTTCAATCCATCAAGTTATTGATTCATCAAGAATTGAAATCATTGAGTCTTTTTTTCTCCTTTTCATCCTTTCAGTTCCCAGAGAAGTTTACATATTCAAATTAGGTTAAGTAATAAATTAAATTGAAGTGAAATAATCACTCTCTCTACATTTCTCCTTTAAAAAGCTTTGCTGTCGGGCAAGACTCCCTGGCTCTTACACGTATTTGTCTGTCCTTATACCAACCATATAGGGTGAGAGCTGAGAGAAGGGCAACCCAATTGGGAGCAGAAAATCCACTAATTCCTGCCAAATATGGACTGCCCAAAGAGGTTTAACTTGAAATCGAATATATATATATATATGGTTTTCCATTTTCAAAGCCTTGTGGCAAGACCATTAGCAGCCTCCCACAAATAGGTAAAAACAAGGACCTCAGGTATGTCTCTCTTCAGGACATCTTAGGAGGGCCAAATGGACAGCTTTCAACCCTGCTAACCTATATAGGGATATAGAACCCTATATCCCATCATGATCAGGGATGTGTTAGAGGTAGGTGGAATGCCACCACTGGTGTGTGAGCTCCATTCTGTGTAATTGTGTTATTGAACACAAACACAGGTTTGTTTACTCATCAACAGGAGGTCCAATAACTGGAACATCAGGCTCATGGCAAGGGAGGAGGCTTATTATCAAAAGGCAGCCAAACAGGGAGATGGAAGTTAAAACTCAAAACCACCTCCTCGAAGGGAAAAAGGGGATTTTTATCTGGGGCTTTAGGTAGATGACGAGGAGCATGCACAAAGGCTTTATGTAGGAGAGGGGGAGCATGCGTCCTTGTTGGTTGGCACCTTCCCGCCAACTTGTATTTGGCTTTCAAGAATGAATTTCTTTTCTTTGACTATCTGGACTTTTTTGGTTAGATTTCCTCTTCAGCCTGCATTTGTCCTTATGAGGATGAATCTTTCTGTCTGGACATTGATTTCCTGGGAAAAACAATTCACTCATATACTAAGAAGGGACAGAAATACCTGGTTAACTTTTAACAACAGTTGGTCATGTTGAGTATACATAACTGCAGTTCAAAAATCTTATCTCAAAGTATTTGCTCTAAAGATGATTTTAACTCCTTCATTCTCAGTTTCAATACCCACTGTCTTGTGATCATTCCTCAATCTTTGGAAATGAGGGTTGAAGACCATTCTAGCTACCTAATGCTGTGAAAGCACGAAGATCAGGGTCAGATGAATGAAACTGCATTACCTATATTTTAAAATATTTTGGGATACCAGGCGGGGACAATAAGATGCACTGTGAATGACTATTAGTTTAGTACTCTGATCAATGTCTTCAGAGAAACACTTAAGTGCACATTTTATAATTACATAGACAACCACAGACATTAGCAAAATAGACAGCCCAAATTTTAGTATCCATTTCAAAATGGACCTTAATCTTTGGGGAAGCCAGGAGAAGTGGTCTGTATATGAATCAATGTTAGTGCCTAGAGCCTCAGGTGAAATCTCTTGTAGCCAAGTAGCGTGCCATCTAATAGTCCAACAGGTAATTCAAGAATTTGGGAGTCATTCATTCTTTATCTTTAGGAGACCATCTTCTGAATACAACTTGTCGTCTGTCAGGGCTTTATTTGTCCATTCAGAGTTCTTTCTTTGTCTTTTGGATCTTCTTTAGAACACAGGATGTGTCTTCCAAAGTTAGGCCTACATTGTGCAATCAAGTAACCAGGTATTTAATGAGAAACATTTACAGCAATAGGCATGAAGATTCTCAAACATGGGCTATCTTGGTGCTCTCTCTGAGGTTTACACCAACCTGTCCAGCTTCAGTTTTCAAGGCTTCAGGGAAAAGGGTGGTCCCAGTTCTCAGGGATGCCAAATGA
Source organism: Rhinoceros unicornis (assembly GCA_028646465.1). NCBI lineage: Eukaryota > Metazoa > Chordata > Mammalia > Perissodactyla > Rhinocerotidae > Rhinoceros > Rhinoceros unicornis. The sequence continues at coordinate 27,365,781 of CM053554.1, read as the reverse complement.
AAAGGATGGAAAACATTGAAAATATTAGTTTGGAGCAGTTATTTTAGGAAAATAGAAGAATTCAGGATACAGTCCAGTTTATAGATAGAAAACAAAACCATCAAAGACAATTACAGAACCAGAATCCCACACCCACAAATGTGTATTACAGTTTTTATTGAAATGTAATTTTTCTCTCTAAAATCATCCTCATTTTTGCCAAAAATAGCCAAACTAAGACTCATTGGTTTTCAAAATATGTCTAGTTTCAATAAACTTGGCCTAATTATTTACATAAGTACAGCAAGAATAGGAATCAATCATATAGGCTCTTTCAAATCTGCTTTGCTGTAACTTTTAATAAGGAATCTCAGATTGAACTTTAAATGCTTCACAAGGCCAGAAAAGCCAATCCAAGGGTTTGTCATCAGACTCTGCCTGCAACACCTACAGATTTTGGTGAATCTCTCCCTTCTTGAGGTCCCCAAATTATCCTGTGGTTCTTGCACTTGCCAGAGAAGTGACCTTCTTTATTCACCTGGTAGGGTTGATGGGAACCCTGTAAGCAAGGTATGAAGCCAATATTTCCAGGAGGCTTCATTTGTTCCATAAAGTCAATCCTTGCCCCTTAAAGCTGTGTGGTCATATCTGAATCATTTCTGGAACATTTTGCAATCCCACCCGCAATAAAGTGAAATTCCTATTATTATCCACATCTTCACCAGCATTTGATGTTGTCACTATTTTGGATTTTGGCCATTCTAATAGATGTGTAGTGGTATCTCTATCTCTCCTTTTTTTTTTTTTAATTTGCAATTCCGTGAAGACAAATGATGTTGAGCAAATTTTCATATTCTTATTTCCCATCTCTGTATTTTCTTTGGTGGTGTGTCTGTTCAGATCTTTTGCTCCTTTTCAAATTGGGTTGTTTGTTTTCTTACTATGGGGTTTTATGTGTTCTTTGTATATTTGGATATTGACCCTATTAGACAGAATTTCATAGGTAGTTTTTCATAGTCTGTAGTTTGTATTTTCATTCCCTTTACAGTGTCTTTCACAAGCAGATTTTTTTATTTTTTATTTTTAAGGAAGTCTAACAATTCTCTTCTTACATGTATTGGGCAATTGATGTTGTATCTAAAAAGTCATCACCATGCCCAAGGTCACCTAAATTTTCACCTATGGTATCTTATAGAGTTTTACAGTCTTGCATTTTATTTTTAGGTCAATAATCTATTTTGTGTAAAGTTTTGAGAAAAGTGTATTCAATTCATATTCATAAATGAAAGATTTAATACTAGGATGATGATATTAACCAAAGTGATTTACAGGTTGAAAGATTTCCTTATATATCTCAATGTATGTGTATCTCCTCTCTTCTCACAGTGGATCTCCTGTACCCACAGGTAATGACCCTACTGAAAGCCAGGTCCTACTGAAAGTTAGAGGTTCCAAGGATCATTCACCATCAGTGAGGAGGCTGTACAGAATACAGTGGCCCGACTGACGACCTCAAATTGTAAATATTCAGGATTTGTCCAATGATCACAATGATAGAGACCATAAATTGATGACACTGAGACCAAGAATATACTAGTCGGTATTCCGCACCCAAACCTTCCCTTGTACCCTCCGTTTTTGTAGACGTTGTTTGAATTTCACCTACTGAATTTTCTTCTTTAATCAGCCCTCTGATTATTCAACTACCCTGCCATCTGTCCCACTGAAGTTACTCATTCAAATGCCAGGTGTCCTGTCAGAAAGTTTCAAATTTTAATATCCGTACAACCCAAGGGGAACTATAGTGTTATTCACATCAATTTGGGGTTACCTGTTTCTCCTTTTTAAGAAATTCAGCATCCTCCAATGCAATGGGCTACTGTCTAACCATAACCCTTTTGTAACCTTTGCTCCAGTCACAGTGCCTTCTGAGTATTTGTTTCTGAATAAACATGGAAAGGAAGCACTGGTTTGGATGAGGTCCCAATGTGATGAACACTATACTTACTATAGTGTTGAAATATATATATAGAATATGTCTGGATTTACATTAAAATTATTTATATTTTTCTCTACTAATTCACAGAATTGAATAACAGTCAGTTTTGCATGCTTAGGGAAGGGATTATGATATGTTCCAGAAATGATTTTGTTGTCATAGGGGTATGTATTAACATGTTGAGTTGCATTGAAAAATAAAATGGGATTTTTTTTATGATTGGATTATCAATGAGATTTAAATTTGTCTATTACATATTTTCAGAAATTTAATGAACTAAATCTACAGCTTCATAGTTTTAGAGAAAATAATTATATAAATAATATGCTCCAATGTCATCGTTTGCATATATTAATCTCGTGATGAAATTTTTATCTGTCACCTTAAAATGGGATAGATCTTAAGTAGTTTTTCACACTTCTTGTGAGGTTCACAACAAAATAAGTTGAAGACCACTGATTGATCTAAAGGTCCAGGAGATGTATGAGGGAGAAGGTAGGGGAAAACTTTACTCATTTGTTTGCTAGTTGGGTCAGCCTATAAAATTTTATACATCTAGCTTCCTAACTGCCAGGAACTCTGCTTGGGAAAATGTGGTAAAAAAAAAACCCAGAGGGAGTCACTACATTTAGGATCTCACGGTCTAGAAAGCACAGTGACATATAAAGAAACAATTTTATTTTAATGAGGAAAAACTCACTAACAGATGCATGCCTAGAATTATGGTTGTCAACAACTGTGCTGGGGTATCCCAATGGTTTAACAAAGCAGCTAATGCTATTTGGTTTGATGATGACATATAAATAGGAGTTCTTTAGGTAGAGAAGTTGAATAAGAGAAAAAAGGATTTTGAAAGTTTTTTAGTACATGGAAGGACTACTACAACTGTCAAAAAAAGAAAGATGAAATGTGCTCAGCATCACACAACTATGAAAGTGGCAAAACCAGGCCTTGAGGCCATAAAACTTAGGACTCGGATGACAGTGCTCTCTCTTCCCACTCTTTCAAAATGCCCACATAGCACATAGGGAGAAAAGCATGGGATTGAAAACAAAAATCAATAAAACATATTTGAGAGGTTTAGGATGGAAAATCTAGAGTGTCTTTTTCCCCAAATTCCCCAGATAATTGAGGAAAGTAAGTGTGATGGGGTTCAGGGCAGGCTGCCCCAAGGTACACCACTCTGGTACGTGAATTATTTAAAGCTGAAGATGATTGAGGCTCAGAAGACTCACCAAGAACATTGAACCTTCCCCTACACTGCCTAAAAGAATTTAACACAGAAGGCCTGATTCAGGAAGGAGCTAATACCATAAGATAGCTATAGTATAATGTAAAATAAGTGTGATAGAAAGACACGAACACGCCCATTTTTGGCCCAGCAAAACTTGTTTAACAAACATTTGCATTTCCATCTCCATGTAAATTGTCTTCCTCCTCTCTGAAATGTCAAACCAGTACCCCCAACATCCTCCTTTGCCGTTAGCTGAAGATGTTATTTAGGTTGGCAGCTTTGGCCAGGTGGCTGAGTGGTTCAGTATTCCTGAGTTTCTCCCATGTATATGTGTTATAAAGTTTTGTTTCATTTTTTTCCTGTTATTCTGTCTCATGTCAATTTAATCTATAGCCCAACCAGAAAGACCTAGAGAGAGTAAAGGATTTCTCTTCTTCACCTACAGGTAAATTATGGTATGATTAAAAAAGAGTTCATGAATGTGTGTGGAGATTCACTCATAATTGTACCAAACTGGAAACAACTAGTATTTCCCATCAACAGGTGAATGGAGAGACAATTCGAGGTATTTATATCCATGCAATGGAATATTACTCACCAGTAAAAGGGGTTGAACTAGATATATGCAACAATATGGATAAATCTCACAGAACATATGCTGAGCCAAAAAAGCCAGACACAAAATAATATATATACTCTGACTTTTTTATATATGAAGTACTATAACATAACAAGCTAACGTAAGTTGAAAAAATAAATCATAGAGATGGTTGCTTGGGATGAGGAAGAATTGACTTGAAAGGAACAGAAAAGAACTTTCTTGGGAGATAGAAAGGTTCTGTATCATGATAGGGGCAGGTTATACAGTACATTCTTTTGTCCTAATTGGACAGCTAAGATTTATGCGTAACAAGCTGTGTTAATTTTACCATTAAATCACTTTAAAAAATAATATTTAGGGTGGGCTTTGAAGCAGAGGGACATATAGAGGAAACAAGAGTGAAAGAATGTCGGTGATGGTTGAAGCCTAGAGATGGGAATTCACTACACTATTTTTTTTTTTAATGAGTTAACTTTGGTTTATAACGTTATATAAATTTCAGGTGTCCATCATTACATTTCAGTTTCTCTGTAGACTATATCACGTACCCCAGCCAAAGACTAATTACCATCTGTCACCATACACAAGTGTCCTATCACCCCTTTCTCCCTCCTCCCTCCCCTTTTCTCCTCTGGTAACCACCAAATTAATCTCTGTTTCTATGTGTTTGGTTTTTACTGTTGTTATTGTTTTTATCTTTCACTTATGAGTGAAATCATATGGTGTTTGACTTTTGCAGTCTGACATATGGCTTAGCATAATGCCCTCAAGGTCCATCCATGGTGTTGCAAATGGCAAGATTTCATCTTTTTCACCACTGAGTAGTAGTCCATTGCGTATATATACCATACCTACTTTATCCATTCATCCATTGATCACTACACTATCATGCTAAGTTTTTTATGGTTGAAACTTTCCATAATAAAATATTAAAACAATTTAAAAAATGGTTTCTTCACCAATACAGTTGCTGAAATAGGTTCATCCCGATATTCTCATTACCAGTTTGGGTCTCTATGGGAACTCAGAGCACCGTAGGCAACTACAACAATGTCCTTGGACTTGCAGAACTCCAGCAGTTTACTCTGGCTGAGATAAGGGTGACATTCCACCTGGAAGTTGCCAAGACCAAAAGGTATCAGAATACATGAGCCAATAACATGTAAATTTGAGAAGTCCTTTGAAGGAATATCTAACACTAAATTAATATATATACTATAGGTTTTAGATGGGTACTTTTTCCCATGCACCTTCTGAAATACCTTCAAATGCTGTTGGTTTTCAGAAATGATCAAATAATTCTCTTATATTTTTATTAGTGTTTAAAATGACTAAAGACTCATACAGGAGATTTTGGCCTGTAAATGCCATTTCCTACTGAAGGAAACCAAGATTCCTTAGAAAAATGGTTGATTCCAGATCTGGGCAAAAAAAACTACAAACTAAGCGTAGAACATCTTACACTCTAGAAATTGAAGGAGATAGGAAAGACAATGAGATGTGTCAAAGCACTCAGGAGCTCACTTGAAGAGGCAATAAAATGGCTCAAATTGATCATCAATAAGAATAGTAACTATATTGGATGGGAGAACACCATATTTGATAAAATTCATGAATTCACAAAGACATATGTATGTTATCAAGTCTTTAGACAGAACCTCTAATTCCCAGGGGTACAAAGACTAAGTAACATTCCAAACTGCATCACTGCAATCAATGACTAACATCAATTGTGTGGGAAAAGTGAGAGGAAAAAAGACTTAGTTTCTTTTAGAAAGAAATTGAAGGAGGGAAAGAAAAGAAAGAGAAAGAGGAAGAAGAAGGAAAAAGGGATTGACATTTTAAAAATTTCATTCAAAAATTTTAAAATATTTTGAATTGTTTTCTAGAAATGGATTCCTAGAACAGAAGTAACTAAGACAAAGAATATAGTTAGTTGAATGGTCTCTTGCTTTCAAACTGCTTTACAAAAGGTTTATTCAATTCTACAATGTCACAGTGTTTGAAAATTGGCAGCATTGGGTGTTATTTTTAGAAATTATTTATTTCATTATGATTTCTCCATTTCCCCCCCTTTCCACTCCTTTGCTTTTCTCTCTGGCTTTTTCTCTCTCCTCTCTGTAACTGCTCCTGTGAGGTTCCATGAGGTCCATGTCATTAAATCCAATAACTATTTCCATCCCCGTTTGGATTGGCTGCTCCTCAGCAGGATCCACCCTACGGCTCACACAAACATGTTCATTCCTCTTCTTTGGCTTTCCTGACACCACACTCTCCTCATTTTCTCTCTCCCTGTCTGGCAACTCCTCTTCAGTCTCCTAACCAGTGCCTCTTTCTCTGATCCTTAAATGTTGAGTTTTCTGCCCTCTTCCTGTTCATTCTATGAACATTCCCAGAAGAGCAAATCCACTTCTGTGAGTTTAATTACCATCCATAAAGCAACAACTCCAAAATCTAGCCCTGACTGCCTTCCTGAGCTCCAGACCAGTATTGCCATTTATCAACTCAGCATCTCTGCTAGGATGTCTCATAGGAACCACAAACCCACCTCTGAAGAGTTGAACCAATTCTCTTCCCAAACCACTCAAGCTGTTCCTACTTTGTCATTTCTTATGGCAGTAAAAGGAACTATCTTTACACAGTTGATGTCAAGTTAGAAACTTGGGGAATGTTAATTATGGAAGACAGCATGAAGTGCAGAAAACAAGGAAACCCTGGTGAGCTCCAGGCTCACCTGTTTACAAACGGGCTTGTACTTGAACCCTGGCTTGTTCAGGATCATCTCCAGCTGTTTGTGACATATGTGAAATGAGGCACCCCAACTGACTTGCTTAATCCTGCATCTTTACACTTATCCAGGGCCTGAGAATGGGGGAAATGTATGGTAAGCCTTTGGTGTAGTTTGGACCTTTCATTTGACATTGAATGTTTTAAAAACTGGAAATATGTTATCACATTTATCACGATTTGACTGAACCTGTTTTATCACTTTAATACATTATTTCACAATGTCCATTATTTCTATGCCCACAGACCTTGTCTCCTTACTTCTATTACATGCACACCCAGGATGATAAATAGACATGAAGGTGCTTTTCAATTCCCCCTTACCTCCTCGCTCCCTGCCATGTGACTATTTTGCTGTTAAGTATCTAATAGTTCTTTAGCAAATGATGTCAGAGTTAAATGCAAAGAGAAACTCTCAGTTTTTGCTAGTAGAGGGTTTGGCTGCTGCTTCTTTCTTAGAATGATGAAAAAGGAGGTGGGAAGGGCTACATAAGGGCAGGTTTCGCTCTCCTACAGTCCACCATTCTGCTAAGTCGGACACAGCATTCCCTCCCTCCATGGGCCTGTTTATCTGTCCTGGGATGGAGCTCTACCTCCTCTTGAATTTGCTCTGATGATTTCCTTATATGGCTCCCAGGCTCAATATGATCAGAGGGCAAAGAAACTCCTACTTAGATCCATAGACGTTTAGATGGAGAATTGGTCTTAGAGGTCATCACATTCAGCTCCCTTCCTTTACAAATGAGACCACCATGGTACAGAAAAGTGTGGCAATATAGCCAAGGCCAGACAGCTGATGGAGCAAAACTCATTTCTTCTGACTCCCCTTCCAGTGATATCTACCTTATCACCCAGCACATGTGCTAATGGCAGTACATACCTCCCATGTGTTACGAAAGTCCACCGTATCTAAAATAATTTCCCCGCTGACATCCTTTGCCACAAGCTCCTCCCCAGGCTGGAATACAGAGGATAGAGGATGAAGAAGAGGCTTCTTTTTTTTTTTTTTTAAATCACCTTCCTGGTGCCTAGGGACCATCGTCACAAAACCTTCAAGGAACTAATCTGAGTGTTTGTGTTTGTGTGTGTGTGTGTGGGGGGGTGTGTTGTGTAAGAGAAGACATGGGAGGAAGGAAGATCAGCAGCACCTGAGAGACTGTAGCAAAGTGCCTCTCCCTCAATTACCTCCACCCTCCTATCCACACTCACCCCTGAACTTCACTAAGAATGAATTCTCCTAGAGTTGGAAATGATTTTATTTCCCAGGGATAGATTGGTTTGGATGACAGGACTGTCCTTTATGATTGAGCAATACATTTTATCTCCAGTTTATGCTTACTCAACTCAGAGGTACTGAGGATTCCAGGAGTGCTCAGCGAACGTCCACTGTGACACGAGGTTGGATCAGCATAGCCCAGAGGAGCCCAGTTGTATAATATGGACAATTCCATTGTACCTTACTCTTGATTGGAACTGAGAGGATCATATGAGAGAGACTTTTACTCTAAAGAGGTGGGAATTTTCCATTGTATGTCTGCAGTCTGTTATAACTCAACATTCCTGAGGACCCTTATCACCAAGAGACTACAGACAGAAACATATGACTTAGACATGTTAAGTGGTGTCTTCGTCCCTTTGAGGTGGAGGCAGTGAGATCATTGAATTTTAATCCTTCTGAAGGCTATGTCATGAGGATAAAAAATCTTGATGGTGAAGTGAAACAACTGTCAAGGAGACTCATAGATGGTTTAGTAATTCTATCCACTACACTCAGACCTACCTCTCTCAGTAAAACCCCAGAAAACCCAGCCAGAATGAGAGAATGGAGGTGCAACAGCTGTGATTAAATACTATTGGGCATAAGAAGGAAGGCAAAAGTTGACCTCTATAGTGATTGGCACATGAAGGATGAAGACATCTATGGAGTCCACTTCAAGTTTCTTCAGTGATCTTTCCAGGGATAGTTGAACCAATGCTGGTCTAAGGAAAGTAGTCCAAAGATGCAGTGACCAAAAGAAATAAAAGATGGCTTATGATTTCCCACACTTGGGGACCAAAAATAAAACTGATAGTTAAAAGATAGAGAAGTGAGTAACAAACCACTGTCGTGGTCTAAAAATAAGAGGTGGTGTGGCTAAATTTACATGACTTAGTAAGCTCCTTAATGGGATACTGAGATTTATTGAATGACTCTAAGAAAACTGTGAATAAAATTGAAATGGCCCAGGAAAAGCAACCCAAGTGTTTCAAGGATGAGAAAAGTCGTCTCTGGAAGGAGAGTCAAGAAATATCAGGCAAATGGAACCTACTGTCCCATATAATAAATGCCTGGAAATAGCTCTGCTGAGAGGCGCACACTCTAAGACCACATTATCACTCATGTCCACATACAAAGTATCGTTCTCTAGAGACTTCAGCTCTCTTGACATTGGAAGCAGGATTTTCACCTAAGAAAATTTTAGACACTTCAGTAAACTCAATGCTGAATTGAAAAAAGTATTTCCTAGTCTGGCTCCCTTTTCTGAATAATACATCGATCTCACTAAGATATGTCCTGAGCAAATCTGCTGAAGGATAAGAGGAGTGGACACACTCCATAGTGGCTCCGTCAATCTATACAATAGATATAGAGGAAAAGTATAATTACTCGTGTTTTACATGTGAATGCTGACTGATGTTCAGAGAGGTTGAGCAAGTGGGCCCTGCCCTTAACACATTTAAGAGCAAAGCAAGCCTTTTTTGTTTTCTATTTTTCTATGATGATCCTCTATAATGTTAGGAGATAAGTAAATTACTCAAATCAAAACCAGTGTGTTTTTTCTTTTTCAAAATATCATATCTGATCTGAAAGCAATCTCTTGTCACTCTCCCCACAGCACCTTGGTGGTATAGGATATGTCCTCTCTCTTCAAAGTAGAATCCACCATCTTCTTTCGGAGGGACTTGCCAATTTCCTCCTCATTTTCATAGAGGTGTGCTGAGTCCACATGATGGAAATCTACATCAATAGCTACTTTGGTGTCCTCTCCAGTCTTGCTCTTAGGAACCTATAAAATAGCAATAATGAGAATTGGTAATCCAGCCAACTCAAAGAGAAGCAATCTATTTCCCTCATAGCATTTTCACCAGCTGTTTCTCCATGTCTCCTGTTACCATGTTTAATGGTACAAGTGTTGGTAACAAACTTGTCCCTGGAGGGGAATAGAATATACTCCAATATAACCTCTAATCTGAAATGAATTCTGGATTTACCATGGAACATGGAAAATGAAGTCTCAGTCAATAAAGAATTTACTGTAAGGAAGTAACTACAGGAAAACTTCTAACACTTGGAGAACACTTTAAAAGATATAGATGTAGATAGATATAGATCTATATGTAGATATAGATATAAAGATATATATATATATAAAGATAGATATAGATATAGAATACAGCATCAATTTTTGGCTCAGAATTGGAAATGAGTCTATAATACTCATCCTCCATCTAGTTTCCACCCAACTCAAGTCTTAAAGTCATTCGTGATATTTTTTTATCCTTCATTTCCCAGGAGCTCTCATTCAAAATTTATGCAACAAGTATTTATAAGGTTCCTCCTGTGTGCCTGATGTTGTACTAGAGTCAGAAGCCCTGGGGAATTAACCATTAACAAAAGAGACCTGCTTAAATTTCCTAAAAGAAAATGTAGTGGTAAGCTCATTGTCTTTGTTCTTCACAATCATATTTTGCATTTGACACAAAAGCAAAAGCAAAATAAAAAATAAACAAGTGGGACTACATCAAAATCAAATTGATGAACAGCAAAGAAAACCATCAACAAAATTAAATGACAAACTGTAGAATGGGAGAAAATATTTGCAAACCACACATCTGATAAGGGGTTAATATTCTAAATATACAAGAAACTCATACAACTCAATAGCAAGAAAATACGTAACACAATTTAAATATGGGCAAAAGGTCTGAATAGACATTTTTCCAAAGAAGACATACAAATGGTCAATGGGTACCTAGAAAGGTGCTCAACATCATTAGGTAAATGCAAAGCAAAACCATGAGATATTACCTCTCAACTGTTAGGATGGTCATTATCAAAAAGACATGAGATAATAAATGTTAGCGAGGATAGGGAGAAGAGGGAACCCCTGTGCACTGTTGGTGAGAATGTAAATTAGTGCAGCCTCTGAGGAAAACAGTGTGGAGGTGCCTCAAGAAATTAAAGATAGAATTGCCATATGATCCAGCAATTCCACTTCTGAGTATTTTTCTACAGGAAACAAAATCTTTGTCTTAAAGAGATATGTATACTGCCATGTTCATTTCAGTATTATTCCAAACAGGCAAAGTATGAAAACAACCTCTGTGCCTATTGGTGGATGAATGGATAAAAAGTATGTGGTATGTATATACAATTGAATATTATTCAGCTTTAGAAAAGAATGAAAGCTTGTCATTAGCAAGAACGTAGATGAAGCTGGAGGGTATTAAATTAAGCGAAATAAGCCAGACAGAGAAAGACAAACACTGCATGGTGGAATTGAAAATAATTCGAGTTCATAGGAACAGAGAGTAGAAAAGTGGTTTCCAGGGACTAGAGGTTGGGGGAAAAGGGGACACATTGGTAAAATGGCATAAACTTTCAGCTATAAAACAAATAAGTTCTGAGCATCTAATGTATAACAAGGTAAATATAGTTGATAACACTGTATTGTATGATTGAAGTTTGCTAAGAGAATAGAATTTAAACTTTCACACCTGAAAAAAAAAGTAAATACATGAACTGATAGATGTGCTAAACTTGACGTGGGGAATCTTTTCACAATGCATACATGTACCAAATCATCACAGCATACAGTTTAATCATCTCAGAATTTTATTTCTCAATTTTACCTCAAAAAGCTGAAAAAAAAGTAAAACATAAAGTATGCCAATTGGATTAAAGGGAGAATAATAGTTGATTTTCAATAAGTTTGTGAGGAAGATTTAATGACAAACTTACTATATGGAGTTCATTATTGTGACACAATTGTCACTCTATGTATATCTTCTTGGCACTCAACATATCCATGTTCGCTGATGCAGACGTCTAACTGCTAGCACCTATGACTCTGCCTGGGAGTTTCTATGATGACCAGAGTACCTTCAGGAGTGACTGTTGATAATTAGGTAAAGAAAATGTCATGTTCACTGAGTGCTACTTAGCCTGCATGCCTGACCACTCCAGTACCTACACAATGGGCCCATGAATGGAATAGCTATGGTGGAAGGGATTAAGACTGTACATGGGCCAACTGTATGGGCTACTTCTCACCAAGGCTCTTTAAGCTTCCACTATTTTGAGATGGGTAACCTGTCAGCAGCAACAGAGACTGACACTGAAACTTGGTAAAGAACCATTCCTCGAGGAGACAAGGCAGCCCCTGGGTGGAGAGTTGACTATATTAAATTCTCCACCCAACTGGATATGGAAGAAGCAATTTATCTTTACTGAGACAGGTCACATTCTGTGTATGAGTTTCCCATCTCTTTAAACAGTCCTCAGACAGCATTACCACTAAGGACTAGAGAGAGTTGGATTTATCGTTAAAGGATCCCCTGTAATATTGTCTATTCGTTCTATTTTCTGTGTTCCTTTTCTGTCTTTAACATAGTAATAAAAGTTGGATATAAGATAGGTAAGACATACCCTATGCTTAAGCTATAATACAAAATTATGTCACTGCAAACAATCTGGCCCTGTCTGACAATTATTAGCTATTGATATTTCATGTCATAGCTCTACCAAGATGGAGCATATTGATCTTCATCATTTATGGGAGCAATCCCACTCAAGCAACTCCAAAGCCGCCCCTACCTCACCGTGACCAGAGTTTGATACTTTAAGTGCATTGCATAAGATCATGTGGATGTGTGAAGAATACATTTGGTGAGATACACAATTATGTCTCCACTGTAAATTATGTTCCATAAGACTTTCTTTCTAAATATCTAACACTTGGAATAACAGTGGCTTCTGATATGACAAAAGGTTTTAATGATGGAAACTTTTGGCAGATTCTTTGGCAAATACTTCCAGCCCCAGAAACCTACAGCAAAGCTGCTATGAAGTAGTCATGTAACTCGTCCTTTTCTCCTGTGCCCACTGCTCATCAGGAGTCTCTAATAAAGAGCAGAGTGACTCTGGCTGATGCAGCCAATGAGTGTTAGGAAGGGTAGCCTTGCTTAGATTTTACATATGTAATAAGTAAGAAGAGTAATAGTTTATCTGTGAGAGTCATCGAGAAATTAAAGATAACGCATGGAAAGTATTTAAAGTCCATGGTAAGCATTCCTGTTAAGTAACCCAAATAATAATAATGATAATCCACTCTCAAAAATACTCAGCCCCTGAATCCCCAGAGCCAACTGCTTGTCATCCCATTTAGTGCAAAGTTAGAAATGGTGAAATGGATGCTCTCTCTTTCGACAGAGGTGAGAATTGAGATTCAGAATGTTATGAAATTTTAGTAAGTCATCCAGATGATAAGGAAAGCAATAATCTGATCACAGTTCTGTCTGATTCAATATTCCATGCTAAATCATACTGTTATGGTCTGAGACTTAGAAAAGTAAAATAATTTCACTTTAAAATCATAAAATTTGAACAAAAGAATGATGAGAAAGTCATCATTTTTGACACAAGATTTAATACATGAATACTTGAGAAAAAAGTTGAATCAATAAGCACAATTCACCAAAGAACTACTGGTCTTATCATATGTTGTCATCTCCACCATCACATTCACCCGTGTTCATACACACACACCACAGTCACAGAACCTTTGAAGTGTAGAATATGTCATCTCTTCACAGTGCCATGTTCAATTTTGCTTCAAATGGCAGGTCCAACCTCATTGTCATTATTTTACAAATGAGCAGAATCAATATGGCAGAACTCAGCATTTATAGCTAAATGGTGACCTCCAAAGTTTTGCTCCTAGGAACCCAGAGGAGCAACCAAAGGTAAAAGTTGTATATCCACATGATTGAGAGATAGCTAAGGCACAACTTTGACCTTCCCAAGCATCAAATTTTCCTCCTATGTTAGGTTGGTTCTGTATGTGCAGTGATGAACCCATGGAAGTTTACCTAGGTCTTTCCTGGTGAGTAATAAAAGTCGGGCATCCCAGGAATCCCCTCAAGCCCAGGCATTCACTGGTTGATTGCTAGCATCGAAGGTTTCCAAGATGACCCTGAGGGTCAGTGTTTTGCTGAAAGAACTCACAGGACTCAGTATATAGTTGTAGTCACGGATACGACTTGCATTGTGAGAGGTTACACAGGAAAATAAGCAAAGGGAAAAGGTACAGGGAACAAAATCTAAGGAAACAAGCTGATAGCATCAAGAGTCCTCTATCAGTGGAGTAACATAAAACATGCTAAATAAAAATTGTACATAAATTTGACAACTATATATTTAATTTATACAATGTGACATTTTCATTTATGTTTACATTGTGAAATGAATACCACAATGAAATTATTTAATATATCTATCACATCACATAGTTAAGTTTCTTGTGCGGGTGGTGAGAACACTTAAGATATCCTGTCTGTGCAAATCTCAAGAATATAGTACCTCTTTATTAACTATAGTTATCATGCTGTACATTAGTTCCCCAGAACTTATTTTTCATATATTTAAAAGTTTGCATTATTTGACCAACATTTCTCCATTTTTCCCACCACATGTCCAGCCTTGCTCAGCACTCCTCTGCTCTCTGCTTCTACAAGTTTGATTTTTTAGATTCCATATATAAATTGGATCATGCAGTATTTATGTTTCTGTCTGGCTTATTTCACTTAGCATAATGTCCTCCAGATTTGCAAATGGAAGGATTTTCTTCTGTTATAAGGCTTAATAATATTCCATTTCTTTGTAAGTATTTGAGAAGCTTTCTTTATTCAATGATGTTGCTATGAACTAGATACTTGGGCTAACTGCCCTCTGCTGGTCATGCTCTTTCCTTAGATGGAGAGGCAATCAGAGTTTTACGGAAGCTGAAGCTTCAGTGGTATCCTTGACCCATCCCTCCTCTTTGTCCCACTTTTCACTGCAAAGTAAGCAAGTCCTGTCATCTGTCTCCAAGACATCTCTTTGAATATTTCCTTCTGCTTTACAGCTGAGAAGTGAGACTCAACTTTTAAGTGCTAGTCCCTTGTCATACAACTAAATAGTCTAAGGACAAAATTGGAAGTCAAACTTCTGGCTTCCAGTCTAGTGACATGTTCTATTTGCTCCCTCTTATATTCAAGGTCCAATTCTACCCATTTGCTTCAATTAATAGGACATTAACAAGGACCAAGAATTGAAACCTTGTCCTGAAAGACTGTAGCTTATTCCTTCAAATGATATTATATTTTCCATTTGGGATGAATTCCCAAGCAGGAGGAGAAGTACAAGGGAAACTACTGGTGGAGTATTTATTGCCTGGCACTCAGCAGGCTACTCCACAGCAGAACAATAACTCTCTCATCCTTTGTCATTCACCTCTCCTTTAGGACTTTTTACCATGAATATTTCCTTGGATCATGTCTTGGTAGGAGGAAAGATTTCTTGAATTGCTGAAATAGACAGAGAAATGACTGCCATGCAATCACCCTCAAGGCAAGGCAGCTGATAATCAGTGCTCTTGACTGCTGAGTTTCATCTCTTTTGCCAACTTGAGAAATAAATGGAAACCGAGAGGAAAACTAAGAATAATCTGTGGGTGACAACACAATCATACCCTAATGGAGAGTGAACACTGGCTAATTTATCTCTTTGTATAATAAATGGTTCTACCATGTTATAAGAACAAAGTGCACCCTGCAGAGTCACACAGGAACTCAATTACTTGACATACCAGACAAGCTTCCACTTGTGCTAGGTCTATATTTTTAGAATCCTCAATCCCAAGACCACTATTCTTACCTCTTCAGGTGCATAGGTGCCAAATCCCAGTACAGGAATGAGGTAGCCATCATTTAGTTCCACACACCAACATTTGGGATCCATTGCTTGATGCTCCTCTAAGCACATTCTGTTTTATTCTTCCACCTTCACAGGTTATGTGAATAACAGGAAAATAACATCCAGGGCTATTGTCCAGCTGTTAGCAAATGGATTACAGGAGGATCAAGGTTAAAGCAGTAACCCATGAAGTGAGAAGAGAATTAGAACCAATTACCTTGTTTGTTTGTTTTTATCAAAAAGTAAGCTTAACGAATATAGTGTTAAAGAAATCATTAAATTCTTGCACAAGTAACTTTTATTCTGGATCCACATACATTAGTAAATTATCATAAGAGATTTACTGAACAATTATTGACCATATGTTAGACTAGAAACCTCCAAATACCGATCTCATCTTTATCTTTGCCATGATAATGCCCCTTCTTGATCATACATCATTTGACACAATTAATTATCTTACAGAACACACACACACAAACATAATTTACAGGAATAATTAATAAAGATTTTTCAAAAAGTTGACCTTCAATAAAATATTAAAATTGGAAATTGAAAGAAAATTTGCCTTTCTATCTTTCCCATAAGCAAAATTATTTTTTTCCTTTTTCTTTGCTTTATAAGAAGAATATTCAGTCCTGAAAGCGGGCAATCCTAAAAAAAATGCCAAAGAAAGACATTCTGGCAAGATGATTCTTGGAAAATTAATTGTTAACAGTTTTTGGATTTCATTTGCATCATCCAAAGAGAATCTCTGAATATATCTTTCATGCATTTATATAAGTTTTAGAAAACTATCATGATGTAACTACTAAAAAACTGATGAATATTTTATATAATTTATCTTACTCAAAAGTATTCATGATGAAAAAATTGGAAACAACATAAATTTCAATAAACTTTGGAGGACTTAGAGAAATTATGACGCATTGATACAGTGGATTATAATGTATCCATTTAAAATTGAACACATAGAATGATATCAGCAAAATGGTGAACTAGGAAACTCTGAGTTCTCTCATGGGAATGTAAGAAAGCAACCACAAACCGGCAGAAATAACCTTATAGGAGCTCTGGAAAACAGTCAAACAAAGGTCTACACCGACAAAGTGAACACTCAGGAAAAAGCCAGATTCAAAGTGGTAGGAAATTTCATCATGGTTTTACTCACACTTGCCCCTACTCCTGCCTGGCACAGTGCAGGCTTGGTTTGTAAGAGACATCAGTCCAGTTTCCAGTTACCTCTTTCAAATCAGAATGATCATAGAAGATCTCATTTGCAATGTTCTAAGGTATCCGGGGACTGCCTGAAAGACTGCTGTTTGTTTCACCTAACTCTAAGATTGAACCAAAAAGCAGCTAGAATGACTCATTACAGCTGCAGGGGGTTATAGATGCACAGAGGCCAGGGATAAGAGAATAAGGCTGGAGACACAGAATAGACCATTTAAGCCTTGATGAGGAGATGGGTTGTAAATTTGAAAGATACTAAGCCATTCAAAAAGCAGCCAGTGGAGAGGTGGGAGGTGGAGACCAGCCCTGCGGCATAGCGGTTGAGTTCTCACACTCTTCTTCAACAGCCCAGGGTTCACCCCTTCAGATCCCAGGCGTAAACCTATGCAATGCTCATGAAGACATGCTGAGGTGGTATCCCACACAAAAGAGCTAGAAAGACGTACAACTAGGATATACAACTATGCACTGGGGCTTTGTGGGGGAAAAAAGCAACAGGGGAATATAAAAAGCTTCACATAGGCCAGGCAAGATGCATGCTCAGGAAACAATAGTTTAGGCCTTCAGCTTTCGTGTTGGGCTGATCCTAAGACTAGGAGCATGCCAAGCTAATAAGTGAAGGATTGTCAGGACAAAGAACAAATCTGAAAAGATTGGGAGAGGTGGATGTCTTATTTCAGAAGCCCAATTACACACATCACACACACACACACACACACACACAAACACACAAAGAAACAAAGAACAATACATGAATCATCTAAAAGAAGGAAATAAATTGGCAGAAACTGTTCCTGAACAAGCACAAGCTTTGGAACTAGTAGACAAATAGTTTCAAAACAATGATCTTATATTTGTTGAAATTTCTAAAGAAAAAATTTGACAAAGAACTAAGGGAAATAAGGTAAATCATATATTAACGAAATGATGACGTCATAAAATATATAGAAACTATGGAGCGTAAAGAACAGAAAGAAAATAGTGAAGAAATGTGAACAGGCCATAAAGGACTTATAAGACACTATCATGTGAGCTATATACACATTATCAGAGTCTCAGAATGAGAAGAATGAAAGAATGGTACAGAGAGATTATTTGAAGAAATAATGAACAAATACTCCCAAAACTGAATGTAAGATGTGGAAAATCAACAAATCCAAGAAGCTCAAAAAATTTTAGTTATTACAAACTCAAAGATATCTACACCCATATACATTATATTCAAACTGTTGAAAAACAAGGGGCCGGCCCGGTGGCGCAAGCGGTTAAGTGCACGCGCTCCGCTGCGCCGGCCCGGGGTTCGCCGGTTCGGATCCTGGGCGCGCACCGACGCACTGCTTGTCAGGCCATGCTGTGGCGGCGTCCCATATAAAGTAGAGGAAGATGGGCATGGATGTTAGCCCAGGGCCAGTCTTCCTCAGCAAAAAAGGGAGGATTGGCAGATGTTAGCTCAGGGCTGGTCCTCCTCACAAAAAAAAAAAAAAACTGTTGAAAAACGAATACAAGAGACTGTCTTGAGGCAGCAAGGGACACCTGATGTATCAAATACAAGGGACCCTGGATAAGACTATCAATAGATTTCTCATCAGAAACCTTGGAGGACATTCGGAAGTCAGATGACATTTAAAGTGTTGAAAGAAAAAAGAAAACACCTGTCAACCAAGAAATCTACATCAAGTAAAAATGTGCTTCAAAAATGAGACAATAAAAAGGTAATCTCAGATAAACAAAAGCTGAAATAGTTCATTACCATTAGAACTGCCCTATGAGAAACATAAAGGGAGTCATTAAGTTCAATGAAAGGACACTAGACAGTAACTCAAAGCCATATGAAGATATAAAGACCTAAAGTAAAGGTAAATATATGGGTAAACATAAAATCATGTACTGTCATAATTTTGGTTTGTAACTCTACTTTTTATTTCTACAAGATTTAAAAAATGAAAGCAAAAAATAATTATGCATTTGTGTCAATATGTATACAATGTATAAAGATGAAATTAGTGAAATCAATAACATTAATTGGGAGAGGGGAAAAGAGCTGTATAGGAGGAGAGTTTTGGTATGACATTTCAGTTACATTGGTATCAATTCAGAATAGATCTTTATAACTTCACAATGTTACCAGTAATCCCCATGTTAACCACAAAGAAGGTAACAATACAATGTATGCAATTGAAAATGTAAAGGACAGAAAACTGTGTCACTATCAAAAATATCTAAACACAAGTGAAAGTATTAATGGAGGAAATAAGAGACAAGTTGTATAGAAAAAAATACATTTATGTCTTCCCCAATTGCTAATTACTTTAAATGTAAATAAACTCCCCCAATCAAAAGATATAGATTGGTAGAATGGATTAAAAAAATGGAATCAAGTATATGTTCTCTATCAGAGACTCACTCTGCATCTAAGGACACAAATAGTTTTAAAGGGAAAAGACATTCTATGTGTATAGTAACCAAAAGAGATCTTGTCTGTGTACAGATTAAAAAAACAAAAATTTAAGATGAAAATTGTGATGAGACAAAAATGATATTATATATTGATAAAAGGGTCAATTCACCAAGAATGTATAGCAATTGTAAACATGTATGTACTAAACATCAGGGCTCCAAAATGTATGAAAACCACTTTGACAGAATTGAAGGAAGAAATGGACACCATTATAAAGCTAGTTAAAAATATCGACACCTCACTTTCAATAATGAATAAAACAACCAGACAGAACATCAGTAAGGAAATAGAAAAGAGACTACTGGGAACTACTGTATGCCAAGAAATTGAGAAATCCTTAAGAAATGGAAAGGTCCAAGAAAGACATAACCTAAAAGACTGAATCATGAAGAAATACGAAACCTGAGTAGACATATAACTATTAAGGATATTGAATTAGTAACTAAAAACCTCCCATAAAAGAAAAGCCCAGGACCCGACTGCTTCCCTGGTGAATTCCACCAAGTCTTTAAAGAATTAATAGATATAATTTTTGACTCCTGCAAAAAACTGAAGAGGAGAGAAGACATTTTAATTCATTTTATGAGGCCAGCATTACCTTGGTACAAAGCCAGACAAAGATACTATGAGAAAATCACTAAAAACAAATATTCTATATTGTTTGGGAATTAAAAATCCTCAAAATATCATACTAGAAAACTGAATTGAGGAGCATGCTAAAAATTTTACGCTGTGACCAAATGGGATTTACTCCTGGAATGCAAGAATTGTTCAACATACATAAATTAATAAATGCAATACACTTAATTAATTGAATGAAAGAAAAACCACATGATCATATCAGTTGATGTGGAAAAAACATTTGACAAATGTCAACACTCTATCATAATAAACACCACTCAACAAACTAGAAAGAGAAAGAATCTTCCTCAACATAATGATGCCTATATATGTAAAACCAACAACTAATATTACACTTGAAGGTGAAAGACTGAAAGCAATTCTCCTTATGATCAAAAATATGAAAAATTTGCGTAATTTTGCCACTCATAGTTAATGTAGAATTGGAAGTTCCAGATATAAGAATTAGAACACAAAAATAAATAATGTGCATACAAAATGGGAAGGAAGAAGCAAAATTATCTCTGTTCCAAGATGACATCATCTTATACGTAGAAAACCCTAAAGATTAAACAACAATATTAGAAACCAGTAAATAATTTCAACAAAGGTGCCAGATACAAAATCACTACAGAAAAATTAATTACATTTCTATACACTAACAATGAACAATGTGAGAGGGAAATCTGAAAAACAATTCCATTTACTAGAGCATGAAAAAGAATAAAATACATAGGCATAACTCAATCAAGGAGGAAAAAGACTTGCATATTGAAAATTAAAAATTAATTTAAGGTGGGGCTGGCCCGGTGGCATAGTGATTGGGTTCACATGCTCTGCTTCAGTGGCCCGGGGTTCACCAGTTCAGATCCTGGTCGGGGACCTGAGCAGCACTCATGAAGCAGTGCTGAGGTGGTGTCCCACATAGAAGACCTAGAAAGACCTACAACTAGGATACACAACTATGCACTGGGACTTTGGGGGGAAAAAAAGCTTATTTAAGGAAATTAAAGAAGATGCAAATATATGAAAAGTCAATCATTTTCATAAATGAAGGACTTCATCTTAGGATGTCAATAATAAATAAAGTGATTTACACATTCAATGGATTCCTTATATATCCCAACAGCCAGGTGTAGCTTCTCTCTTCTCACACTGGATCTCCTGAACACACACGTAATGACCCTATTGAGAACCACCAGGTTAGAGGTTCCAAGGATCATTTACGATCAGTGAGGAAGTTGTCCAGAATAGGGTGGCCCCAGTGACTACATCAAATTGGGGAATTTCAGGATTTGCCTCATGGGGTCTCAATCATAGAGACCACAAATTGATGACACTGGGATCAAGAATATACTAGTTTGTATTTCACAGCCCTACGTTCTCTTGTGCTCTCTTTGATTGTGGATGTTATTTGAATTTCACCTGCTGAATTTTCTTCCGTAATCAGCCAATAATTCAACTCTTCCAACATCTTTCCCACTGAAGTCACTCATTCAAATGGCAGGTGTCCTGTCATAATGTTGTTAAACTTTAATACCCAGCCACACTCAAGGGCATTATAGAGGTGCTAGCAGTGGTTTGGGGTTACCTACTTCACTATTTACAAGGAATTTAACATCCACTATGCAGTCGGCTATGTCTGAAATCTCCCTGTTCTAACCTTTGGTCCAGTAAATCTGCATTCTGAGTTTTAGCTTCTGAATAAACACAGAAAGGAAGCACTGGTTGGGAAGAGTTCTTAATGTGGTGAACACAATACTTATTATAGTGTTGATTAATATGAAAGTATGATTATTAATTTATCTCTACTCCTTCACAGACCTGAGTCTCAGTCAGTTCTCCATGCTTTGTGAAGCGATGGTGGTTGTTTTTCAATTAATTTTTGATGATAAAGAAAGATCAAAGTTTCTAATCTCTTCATTTTCTGTGGAAATATAGTGTGAGTAGAGCAAATCTGCTACTGGTTAGCAACACTGATAAGTCAGTTTCCAACATTAAATATAGACAGGAGGATATTTCAGGACTATCTTATAAATAATGAATATCAGTTAACTATCTGCAAGAGTGAGAATAGAATAGTATTAGGTATAATTTCTTAAAGAATAGAATAGGCAGAATTTATGATTACAGCTTTAATGAAGATGAAGAAGTAATTTCAGTTTCCTGAACTGCAACCTCTGCAAGAGAACAGTTGTGGCTTTGGGGTAAATAGTGGGAAGCTGCTTTGCCATTCTCGTTGCAGTGCCAAGGTCAGAGGCACACAGCCTGCACCAACTAAGCAAAGTTCCAAGTGGCTTTATTTGTTCCATAAGGTCAATCCTTGTTCCTTAAAGCTGTATGGTCATATGTGAATCTGTGCATGTTTCTCTCATATGACATTCCTGTCAAATATAACCAGTTTTTCCAATTGTGTCCTGATAATTTTAACAGATTCATATGGAACTTATGCAAATAACTATATTGCCATGAAAATAAGAATTCTTACTCACTGATAATTTTCAAGTTCTGGAGGAAACAAGTAAGGAGAAACAGATAAATGCTTCGCTTCTGCTTACAAATTGCTGTAAGTAATAGTTAACTTAAGAGAAAAGACAAAAAGATGTTCTTAAATCTGGAAAAAGAAAACATTAAAAAAGTCAGCAATATTTTAAATGAAAAGTCATACGTTTCATAATCATTCTCATCAATTTACTTAATCCTATGTAATTAATTTTTGATCTTTTGTTAGCCATTTTATGAAGCCATCAGTTTCTTCATTAGAGTTCTGTAATTTCTTTTCCAGTTCAGTTTTATATTCTAAATGTTTTTCAGAAACCTCCATTTTAGTGTCACAATAAGCAAGTGATTCTATGAATCTCTTTGAAGATGAAACATATTTGCAAAAACATCAAGTAAAACAACAAGTGTCTGCAATTAAGAAAACACTCAAAAATGGCAATTCACAAAGACATATGGAAATTTCTGTGACAAACAACCCTTTGAGATAATAACTAGAATTATGAGTAACAATCGGGACAGATTAGAAGTTTTGGCATGTTATGTAATTTAAAAAAATGCATTAATAACATTTACCAACACAATACAACCTAAGGATGTTTATCATCATTTATTTGACAACGCTTCCCATGTAATTTAACATACCAAATAAGCCTAATTAAGTCAATATTTTTCTCTTTATAGAATGAGAAAACAAATTCTTTGAGAAGTTCCAGGGCTTATCGACAATTCTCAAAGTTCTTTTTTAAGTCAAAAGAAAGACTTTAATTTGGGAGAAAGTTTGTCAAAAATAGCAAAAGATTTTAAAACACTGGTCAGATGGGAAACGATGCTTAGTTTCCATTCAATCAAAGTGACAACAGAAACAGTCAAAAAAACCTTAATAGAGAAACTTCAGTGTTTTTCACAATTGTAAGTTATTTTACCTAAATATAGATTTTACGTCTTTTAGGTAGACTTACTCAAAGGTAAAGAAGAACTTTTCACAACCTCTTTATGAAGAGCAGACCAAAAGTTCAAGCAAATTATGTGTTTAAGAGAGAGAAAGCCAAATTCTATTTTGCACCAGATTACTTTTGATATTGGAACTTATTTACCTAATTAAATTCATTTCAATCAACTTGACCATACATAAAACTTCTCAGGGTTTTACTTCCACAAACCTCCACAAAAGTTACTTACTTTTTACATTTAGAATTTGTCCCATGCTTTCTTTCCTTTTTTCTTTCCAAGTAAATTAGGACAAATTTATCTTTCTTAACAAAACAAACAAAACAATCTCTATTTTTTTCTACCTTTTTTAGTGAAAACATACATTTTACGTTCCTTGTATACACTTTCTAGAAATATATCCTTTCTCAAATAAAATTTCTTAGCATGCACAAATCATGTTTATCAACAAACCCAAGCAGTTTTCAATTTCTCTGAAACAAGAAGGAAAAGATAGGCAAATCTGTGCTTAGTAACCAAGTTTTAGTATTTTATCTTATTTGGAAAATGTTCCAGATATTCAAAGAAATTTCATCATTTAGTTTAACTTAGCAAAACTCAAAATTTTTAAGTCTCTGAAAAGATTTTGGAAGCTATTTTTTGTTTGGTGAGGAAGATTTGCCCTGAGCTAACATCTATTGGCAATCTTTCTGCTTTTTTTTTTTTTTGCTTGAGGAAAATTAGCTCTGAGGTAATGTCTGTGTCAATTTTCCTCTATTTTGTATGTGGGAGGCCTCCATAGCATGGCTGATGAGTGGAGTGGGTCCGCACCCAGGATCTGAACCCATGAACTCAGTCTGTCAAAGCAGAGCATGTGGAACTTGAACCACTTGGCCATGCAGCTGGACTCTGGAAGCTATTTTTTAAGTAAACATACTGTAAAATATAATTATTGCACCCAAAAACTCTTACCCATTTATGCCTATCTAAATTATTTGTTCACAACAATTATGTTTATATTACTCACAAAAACTTTATGTGACATTAAAGCAGTTAGTCATCATCTTAAGTTGATTTAAGTGCATACACAATTACACATAATTATTGTTAAAAAGTTCTCCCCAAATCCCTTATCCTTGTCACAACTATTTAGTTTTCTTGTTCCCAATAATTATATTTATTCATTTATTTATTTTATTTATTTATTTATTTTTTTTGAGGAAGATCAGCCCTGAGCTAACATCCATGCTAATCCTCCTCTTTTTGTTGAGGGAGATTGGCCCTGAGCTAACATCTATTACCAATCATCCTCCTTTTTTTGCCCAAAGCCCCAATAGATAGTTGTATGTCATAGCTGCACATCCTTCTAGTTGCTGTATGTGGGACGTGGCCTCAGCATGGCCGGAGAAGCAGTGCATCAGTGCGGACCCAGGATCTGAACCCGGGCCTCCAGTAGCGGAGCGCGTGCACTTAACCGCTAAGCCATGGGGCCAGCACCCCCAATAATTATATTTAGATTGCCTACAAAATCCTCATAAGACATCAGACTAAATCTGCTAATGTTCTAAGTTATTACTTTTTACGTACAAGTTTTGTAACATTGATAACATGTAGATATCATATCCAATGGTGTTAACTTTGAAAACATATTTATTTTAAACAAACCAACAAACTTAAACAAGCTTTCATTTACCAAAGGTCATTTTATACCATATTATCTTGAGAGATATTTGGGTTAGTATTTATTACATTTGGAAATAATTTATATAGACACTTATTTCAAACTTATTAAATAGAGATCATTTACATATTATCCTATCCAGAAGCAGACAAAAACATATAGAGACAGATAGACACAAACAGAGATCTTCAACATTTTAACCAGGTCTCAGGCACCAAACTCCAAAGAATAGTTGAGTCTAAACTGTTTTTATGGCAGATGGACCTGTTCATGTGGCCAAAGATTTTGAGTAAAGATTCTTTTCTTTTTGTTGTAAGGATCTTCTTAGAGCTGTTTTGGAAATCATTTTGTCTTTCAGAAGTTTTTGCATATTAATCAAACTACATTCTATTGTCCCTGAGAGTTTTT
The DNA here is from genome assembly GCA_028646465.1 of Rhinoceros unicornis. Taxonomy (NCBI): domain Eukaryota; kingdom Metazoa; phylum Chordata; class Mammalia; order Perissodactyla; family Rhinocerotidae; genus Rhinoceros; species Rhinoceros unicornis. Next base: position 27,340,356 of record CM053554.1, on the reverse strand, counting down.
GAATCCTCTCTTTGAAGAGTGACCCTTAAGGTGGACTGATCAGAAAGAGACGTTCCCCAGAATGTCCATTATAATGTCAAATTATCTCAAAAGTTTACTTATTTTCATTTGATTAATTTAGTCAGGAAATTTGGGGGAGTTGACAAGGGGGAGCTCAATAGAAGAGGAGAGAGGAGTAGCAGATTCCATTTATTTTCCCTAGGAAGGGCCCTGGTGCAGCTGACACCCTCCAAGCTGGCACTTTTTTAAATTTAATTATTTTCTTTTAAAGAGGCAGTCACATATTCCTGATTTCATTTAGAATCCTCTAAGGATTAAAGTAGGTTTCCTATGCATTCTTTAATTTTATGGTTGGCTTTTGTTTCAAGTGCACATGCAAATTCACCAGTTTGGGTAAACTGAAATTGCCCCATTTTGGCCATTTTAAAGTGAGATCTCCTTTAGCATGTTTAATTAACATTCTCTGAGGGGTGGATTTATATGATCTTACAATATCAGGCAGGGAAAATTTGCCAAGTGAGACACAATGTTTCTCCCTACAACATAATCTATAATACATTCAGGAAAAAGAGATATCATCATTTCACATAAAGACCAATTATTTCTTACAAAATTTTATCAATACTTATACCTACAATCATTGTTTCCATTAGGATTCCATAAACAAGTCTCAGTTTTATAATACTGTGTAGGGGAAGCATTACCAGCCAGGCATAACACCCACTCCAAAAAAAACATTCAAGCAAAGTTGACATGACCTCTTCATATAGTGTTAGCTCAAACATCTGAATCTTTATATTCTTATCAACCTTAGCAGCCAAACTGTTGCCCCAAGCAAATGTTGGTCAGGTTTCTCATTGTGATATCTGCCTTCTCGCTTTTTTCTTACAATTTTTCCAGACAGGGTTGAATAGAAAGGGCTTGTTTGAGTTTCTTTAATGTTGGGGGACCAGCAGGGTATCCCATTAGTCTGCCCAACCTTAGGTAGTGTTTTATTAAAACTTTGTTTTAACTCCATTAACGTCTATTTTATGTATCCCTTTTTCTTTTTAACAACTAGCTAAAGATTTCCATCCTGCCAGGATGAGCCATGACTCTTCCCTTTCTGATTCCTCTTTGTTTTTCTCCCTTTCAAGATTTGTTTCATTTACCACACTATCTTATTTCCTAAAAAATCCCTTAAAATTTTTCACCTATTGAAAAGTGTCCTTTAATTTTTTCTCAGCTTCTTTTTATTTTTTGCTAACTTAAAGTTTTCATTAGCATCTTAAAACCGTGAGAGGAAGCTGAGACTCCAAATTTGACTGTTTTATCTTTTTCTTTTAAATAGGTTTATAACTGAAAACATTCCAATTTTGCAACACATAACCCAGAGGGCTGCCACTGGGAACTGAATCTGAGTTTCCCACCACGGCATTACCCACACATACACATTTTAAACATTCACGAGTGCATACACAAGTATCAAAACAGATGGAGCCAAGAGTTAGTCCTTTCAACAAACCAGGGCTCCCCTGAACAAATTCCAGTAACCTGGAACAGAACCCCTGAAAAAGAGGCCAACAAATTACACATTCACATTTACACATACACAGAAAAGTATCAAAACACATGGAGCCTGGAGTTAGTCCTCTCTGAGTGATGTCTCTAATCCTTTCAACAAAATCAGGCCCCTGCCCAAAAAAATCCAGCAACCTGGGATAAAACCCCTGAAGCAGAGGCAAGAAAATGAAAGGAAAAATAAAATAAGGCAAGTTTTCATGAAGAAACTCACCAAAAGGACATCTGTCCCAGACCAGAACCAAAAGAAAAAAAGAAACCCAAAAATCTAAAGCCTGTTTCCTACCACAAGAAAAATTGCCTAGATTCAGCAGTGCTGGGTCAGATAGAAAGTACTGATGACAGTCTCTAAGGAAAATCCCTTAGGCTGCTACAGAATCCTTCCCAGGAAATCTCAGTCAGCCAGGGACCATGGAGCAATGGGCAAAAAGCCTCCTAGCTAGCTCGACAAATTGTTACCAAACACAAGCAGACATTCATTTACCTGTCCCACAAGATGGCCAATACCTGGAATGCCAGGCTTATATAAGGGAAAGAGGTTTATTATCAAAAGGTAGCCAGACAAGGAGATGGGAGTTAAAACTCAAAACCATCTCCTAGAAGGGAAAAAGGTAGGGTTTTAGGTGGGAGAGGCAGAGCATATGCTGAAATTTTAGGTAAGGCAGTGAAGCATGTGGTCTTGCTGGTTGGCCCCTTCCCTCCTGTCTGCATTTGGCCTTTAAGACTGAATCCCTTTTCCCTTAACTATCCGGAATTTTCTAGTGGTTTTCATCTCCATCCTGTGTTTGGCATTGTAAGGCTGAATCTTGACATCTGGAACTTGACTTTCTGAGGAAAACAGCTCACTCATATACTAAGGAGGGACAGAAAGATTTGGTTAGTTTTAAACAACAGTTGATTATGCTGAGTTTGAACAGCTGCAGTTAGCAAAGCTTATCTCAAAGTTTTAGCTCAAAAGAAGATCTTTATTCCTTTGTTCTCATTTTCAATGGTGTCACTGCCATTGTCCCAGTGGGCTCCTCATTTTTCCAAGGGGGCAGGCAGGTGGGACACCTCTAACTCCCCCATGGTCGCAGGTTGAGAGGCTGAGCATGGGGGAAGTCGTCCTCCTGGAATTTTCCCCAGTCCTTAAGGAGCTGTATTCATGTAACCAAGGAGGCTCTGTGTTTGGGTCCAGCTGTCTGTGGGAACTATTTCTTATGCATGGCAGGGAAGAATCTGAGTCCTCAGGACACTAACTGGGGTCCAGGACCTCAGTCTTGAAGATAGCCCAGTAGGCTCAAGTATCTGTTTTTCTAAGGTGTCTCTTGAAATGTGCCTTGTGACAGCAATTTTATCTCAAACCCTGTGTGTGGCCCTTAAGGCCATGCTTGGTCCTTAAACTCCAGGAAGCATAGCATGTGTTACTCAGGGCCTCGTTGGAAAGTCAGAACCTGGGACCAGAGACTAGGCTCACTGGACATGTTGTGTGTTCATCCCCTGGCACACTGTTGCAGTCCCTCCACTGGAAGGAAGCAGACTCTCTAGTAATTTGAAAAATTAGTGCAGCCAATTCAACAAGAAGGATATGTGTTTTTTCTGAAAGCGAACAAGCCCAGGAGGTGTAGTGCCTGATTTCATATTCAAGGTTTTCTATGCAACAAAAGTTGCCTGGTGGTCTCAGAAACTGTCCCTACATCAGAGGACCACATAAAGTTAATGATGGAATCTGAACAATTTGGCGAGCCCTTCAATCCTATGTGGGGCAATGGCTCAGACTTTATTTTGTAAGAAACTTGTAAGAGACTTAAGATTTTGGGTCACATGTTCTACAGCAAGGCCCCACAAAAACATATCATCTATGTAATGTCACAATGAGGTATTGTTTAACTGTTTCAATCCTAGTAGCAGAGGTTGTGTGACACAGCAGGGGTACTGAGGTACCCGTAGGAGGATGAGAGACCACTGAATGAGTGCCATCATACATAAGGGCAAACCAGACACAGTTTTTGAGTAAAACATGGTAGCCAAATTGATGCCAGCAGGGTAGACACCCAGAGTACTTTGGATGTCCTTAATGACTTCTATAATATTTGGCAGGACAACCATATTTAAGTTACAGTATTCATCTGTGAGTCATCACTCAATTTTGTCTGCCTTCGATACTAGCTGTAAGAAGCTATCAAACGCAGAAAGATTGTTTGAATTATAACATTCCAACAAAGACATCTTTAATAATGGAACATACTTCCTCCATACTGCATCTCAGACGTCTTTGAAGAGCATTATCAATTTTTCCTGGCACATGGATTATCATGGGCTCCCATTCTATGAATCCCCACAACGTCAGATGTTTGATCTTATTCCAAGGGAGAACATGACAAGTGAAGGTTCCCATGGGTTCTGAGGGGAACACAAAAGTGACCTGTGAGAGAAAAAACAGAACCTGTGGACTGCCATTATCTTCTGTTCAGAAGAAGAGAGCCAGCAAAGGAAAGAGTGAGGGAGTATGTGGTTGCCTTTGCATATATTTCTGTGGATCATAAAGTTCTTGAAAAAGACAAATTTTAAGCCTGAAGTGGCTGAATTAGTGAATTTGCCCGTTAAATCTGAATTGGCCTGATTGAGCTTTCTACTCCAGAGCAGACCTAGTGGCTCGAAGGAGGTTCAGGAAGAAGAAGAATCCAAGAGTAATAGTCACGCACAAAAGGAGTGGAATTGAAGCTTGAAAGTTATATAAAGAGTCATTTAAAGAGTGAAGCCTACATATTTGTAAATATAGCTTAACAATTGAATGCAAATACAAAAGCTATAAAGGCAAAATAATTTTTATGGGAAAAATAGCAATGATTGATCTCTTTTACATGGAAGTCATCAGAATATACTCTTGCCATTGGCTTTGGTAGAAAAAGAGAAATCAAGTAGGTTATAACAGCAATCGCTAATTTAAATAAAAATTCATAGCTGTTGTGTTTAGTCTGTTAATTGCATATATTGAGGTTTTCCTTTTGTTTTCCCAAATACTTTATTTTCTGTAAGACTTCCGATTAGTGATTTCTCCCATCTGTCTTTCCTTACTTACTTTGTTTCCTTCTCTTTTCATAAATATTTCTCCTTTCTTAATTCCTTTGAGAGTGCTAAACCACATTATTTTCATGTCCTGCTCAAATGACTGCATTATTTTTATTTCTTCCTGTGTCAATTTTTTTTTCCTGTTTGTTGGTCTCTTGGTTCTTTTCCACGGGGGAAGATTTCCTTGTGTGCTTTGTTGTTTTTGATTTGAAAAACAGTCTTGTTCCAGCGTGGCTTTTGGTTTTGTGGTAACTCTCACGGTTCCAGGTGTTAAATTAGGATTCAGGATTATTGCACCCTTCCTACTGAAAGTCAGATTTCTTGACATTGATTCCAAGTAGATCAATATTGGTATAACTTTTTGGCCTTTATTTGGAACATCTTAGCTGAATCTATGTAATGGATTTCATGATTTTTCAACTCCTTTGTGATTGAAACACCGATTTCCATGAGTTCTTATTGGTAAGGACTATTTTTGACAGCTTCAATTCCACAGAATACAATGCAGAAATTATCACCCAGCTGGGAATTTTGCCCAATTGGCTCGGTTCTACAACTACAAGGCTGTTCTTTCAATCTACGCTGGGCAGAATTGCCACTCACAGACCATGCCATCTCCGGCTTCATGTCTGAACTTTCCTACGGGACCAGAGAATATCAGCTCTTTAATTTTGTAGCACTGCAAGCCAGTATGGAATGAAATCATTATTTTGCTGGGCAAGTTATGAAAGAATTTTGACATCTCTAAATGCTGTGCAGGCAGAAAGTGTCTAGCTTATGCGAATAGCCACAAACCTGCAGAGAAAAGTAGATCAACTCACAGATGTAGATGGTCCCTTGAGGTCTGATTCCACTTTCTTTATGAAGGAAATATCCTTCTGAAAACCAGTTTCCCAAAACTACTCCACACAGTGTTATGTGATTAAGCTTGGCAACCTGCTATCCTAGTTCACTAAGATATAGGTGATTGCCAGAGAATGAACTCATCTTGTGTTCCATTTCCTTCACAGACCTCAGAACTATCATAAACACCAACACCTTGACTACGTATCTGACCCTTTAACAGTTGTGCCATGGGACGGTCACCAAAACGGATTCTTAAGAGGTGCTCACAAAAGTTTTTCTTTTTTAATTAAGGAGAATAAACTCTTAGAAGGTATAAAATTTGGAACATATATTTTATTTTTATTAATTACTTTTTAGAGTAGTTTTGGATTTACAGAAAAATTGCACATAAAGTACACAGCGTTTCCATACTGTCTGCCAAACCCTGGGTTTCCCTATTATTATCATCAGGCTGTTACTCTGGGATAATTGGTAAAGTATACGTAACTAAGGTCCATGGTTTACATTAGGGTTTACCCTCTGTTGTACAGCTCTATGAATATTGAAAAATACATATTCATGTGTATGCAACATTACTGTCTACACGCAGAATGATTTTTTCACTCTAAAAATCATCTGTGCTCAACTTATCCATCCTTCCATTCTCTCTTCCTCCAAACCCCTGGAACCTTGATATTTTTACTATCTCCATAGATTTCCTTTTCCTGAATGTCATACAGTTGGAATCATACAGTATGTAGCCTTTTAAGACTGGCTTTTTTCACTTAGTTATAAGCATTGAAGTTTCCTCCATGTCTTTTCATGGCTTGATAGTTCATATCTTTTTATCACTGAATAAGATTCTACTGTATGGATACAATTAAGTATTCATATCCAATGAAGCTCTATACATAATTTGGCAATTATTAAAAGCTGTTATAGACATCCATGTGAACATTTTTGTGCAGACATAAGTTTTCAACTTATTTAGGTAAATGCCAAGGAGTGCAGTTGCTGGACTATATGGTAAAAATATGTTTCATTGTTTTTTTCTAGGAAAGATTCATCCTCAGTTAACATCTGTTGCCAATTTTGCTCTCTCTTTTTATTTTATCCTCCCCAAAGCCTCACTACATAGTTGTATATTCTACTTGTACGTCCTCCTAGTTCTTCTATGTGAGTGGTGTGGTTCCATGCTTGGAACCAAACCCAGGCCATTGAATTGGAGGGTGATGAACTTTAACCACCAAGGCATCAGGGCTAGCTCAAAAATATATTTCATTATGTAAGAAACAGCCAAACTATCTTCCAAAGTGGTTGTACCGTTTTGCATTCTGACCAGTAATGAAACAAGAGTTCCTGTTACCCCACATCCTCACCAGCATTTGGTGTTGCCACTGTTGTAGATTTTGGCTGTTCTAATTCATGTGTAATTGTGTCTCTCTCTCTTTTTTTAAATTTGCAATTCCAGCATGACAAATGATACTGAGAAACTTTTCTTATGTTTATTTGCCATCTGTATATCTTCTTTGGTGAAGTATTCTGCTCATTTTTAAATTGGATTTTTTGTTTTCTTACTCTAGAGTTTTAAGAGTTCTTTGTATATTTTGGATAGTGATCTCTTTATTAGATATATGTTTTGCAAATATTTTCTCCCAGTCTGTGGCTTTTCTTTTTATTCACCTTATAGTATCTTTCATGGAGCAGATTTTTTTATTTTATTTTATAAAGTCTAATAAATTTTTTCTTACATGGATTGGGTATTTGGTGTTGTGTCTAAAAAAGTCATCACCATGCCCAAGATCATCTAGATTTTCACCTGTTATCTTATAGAGTTTTATAGTTTTGCAATTTACACTTAGGTCCATAAGTCATTTTGTGTTAACTTTTGTGATAGGTATAAAGTCTGAGTCTAGATTCACTTTTTGCATATGGATGTCTAGTTGTTTCAGCACCATTTGTTGAAAAGACTATTCTTTCTCTATTGGATTGTTTTTGTTCTTTTGTCAAAGGTGAGTTAACACTATTTGTGTGGATCTATTTCTGGGTTCCCTATTCTGTTCCGTTGATAGATTTGTCTGTACTTTCATACTTACCACACTGCCATGATTGCTGTAGTTTCTATTTAGCCCTGAAATTGAATAATGTCAGTCCACTCACTTTGTTATTCTCCTGCTCCCAGTAAGTCGTGATTATCTGTATGCAACTGTCTATCAAAATTTGGGGTCTACAACTTTCCCTATGGCTTCAATTTTCTGATAGATCTAAGAAGATTTCTTCATTCTTAGTTTATCATTTTTCTCCTTATGAGGAAGGAAGTGTGACTTCCAAGTTCTTTATCTATGTGACCAGAAACCAGAAGTCAAGCTTTCTCAATATTATTTATTTATTTATTTTGTTTGTGAGGAAGATCAGCCCTGAGCTAACATCCATGCTATTCCTCCTCTTTTTGCTGAGGAAGACTGGCTCTGAGCTAACATCTATTGCCAATCCTCCTCCTTTTTTTTTCCCCAAAGCCCCAGTGGATAGTTGTAAGTCATAGTTGCACATCCTTCTAGTTGCTGTATGTGGGACGCGGCTCAGCATGGCCGGAGAAGCGGTGCATCGGTGCTCGCCCGGGATCTGAACCCGGGCTGCCGGTAGCAGAGCACGCTCACTTAACTGCTAACCCACGGGGCCGGCCTTCAATATTATTAAAATTTGACCCTGTTTTATGAATAGTTCTGAATTAGTTAGACAACATAGTTTCTTGAGCCATTGCATCTTCTCCTTATCTTTTTCCTTCCTGAAGCAGAGCTAACGAGTTTCCTTTACTACCTTTGTCATACACAGTGATCTTCCTAGGGGACCAACTCTTTAAGATGAATTATAATAAATTCACTAAAGAAATGTCCAAAAAGCCATTATAAAAAATAAAAAGAGTACAATTGCAGCCTACTGAGAAGATTCAATCCCAATAATTATTCACTAGGTCTCAATAACTTAAAGTTATGCTACAGTCATACAAATGTGAAGTAAAATCTGAGAACATATATGACCTCCTCTAATTTAAAGGAGGAATTATTTTAGGACAGACTTTGGATTGCACAACTTGTTGGTTAGGTCCCAGCTAGAAGAGCACGGCTTTAGAAAGCCCCATGGTTGTGACAGATGAATGTGGTAATGAGAGGAAGCAATATTTGCAGGTATATGTGTTAGAAAGTGTACCCAGGTCCTGAACGACTGTCAGTGTCAAAGTTCTGTGATTGTCTCTGTTTGGTCCATGATTGTCCCAAATTTTAACAAAGTGGTCTGAGATAAAATTCTTGTTCCTTACAGTTACATGATTGAGTTTGTACCCCTAAAAGTTACAGAAAACAAATGCATATATCTATAAAATACGTTCCTAAAAGTTAACAAGTATTGTAAATATTCCGTTATTTCACATGCATATATTTGAAATGGTATTTGAAAATTTAGGAGAATTTGAATTACTAAATGTATTCACCATATTCTACTGGCTTTAAAGAAAATATGTAATGGCCTAGGAATATTTTGTGTTTTGTATTTGTAAGTATGCCTTGCTTTGTGTTTGAAACATTTAAAAGGATACAATATATCAAATTAATATGTTTTTGAACCTGAGAAAGTTGGATAAATATGGAGTTAATGTTCAGGGTGATTTGATCAGTCAGTTGGTTCTTTGAAGTCCTGCCCAACTACAACCCAGAAAGCTCATTACTGTTTTCTGGGTACACACAGCAGTCTCAACCTGATTCTCAGCTCTGGCCTTTTGGTAAAATACTGCTAAAAGTTTTTTTTTTTTCTTTTTTTTATCTGCAGGAGAGCAGTAGCATAGAGGCATTTTCCAAAGTTTCCCAAACAGATATGTGCTCTACTCCCTCCTCCTAAACCTTCTGTGTGTTTCAGTCCTAATCATCCTTCCAGGCTGGTTCCCATCCCACCTCCTGGGCTAGCCCTGCCTCTGGGAAACCTCATTCTGGGATTTCCTGAAACAGTGATCCTCAAGCAGCTGAAAGGGAGCATATGCATTGCTGGTCATCCTTGCAATATGTGTCTCACCTTCCAGACCATATGCAATGTGTTCTCTTGTTCCTCTCTTGTTCCTTTAGGAACACCGACTGATGAATATTTGCCAACTACTGCTTCGCTAGAGGCTGAAAACTCTACTCATCTCATTCCAGAAATGTGTATAAAATTGTTGTTATTGTATCCCTTCCAACCCCCGCCCTCCCACACACATGGCAAACACTAGGAAAATCAGTTTTTGGTTCTAATGAGTCAGAAGGAAGGAAAATATACAAAATAGAGACTGGAGTAGGTAAGAGACTTTAGGGGGAAAAATCTTTACTTTTTACAGAAAGTGATTAAAATAGAGTGTCTTTCCTTCCTGACCTATGGACTTAACTCTTGCCGAGTACGAGTTGCTAAGCAGCATGGATGGGACCCACTCTGAGAAGCCAAATCCCCAACATCTGAGACATTTCTCGCATCAGTATCCACATGCAGGGCTTCTGGTAGAAGTCAGGGCAAAGGTCTCCACATTAATATTCATCAGAAAATGGGTACTCAGGGTGGTCAGCAAAACTAAAATGAGAAAGAACAACGCACATATGGATTCATTGACTCTGTTTTTTGAGTGGTAGAGAAGTGATTTCTATGGAGCTGTCATTAAGATCAAGTTAAACATTTTATTTCCTGACTGAGTTCTGAGTCCGCCCATTTTTCTTTAACAAATATGAATTTATAATAATTAAAAAAATGACAGTAATTAAATTATTCAAATGGTATTCCCTTCCCAGAACTTAATACACAAAAGATGCAGAGTCATATACTCAAATATGTTCTTCTCCCTAGCTACATCTGTCAATAAAGCAACAAGATATCCTGTCCTTTCTTAGTTCAAATTCTCCATCGAAGAAGAGACTGATGCTGCCTTATTTTGAACAGCACATGTCCAGCTACATACTCAGCACTAAGAAATATTTTAGGATGATACAGTGTACCGAATGCAATTTTAATTCCATTATTTTTAATTTATTAATTATTTACTAATGGCCTACCACGTACAATGTATCCAGTTAGATTCAGAAATGGAAAGAATGTCACGTAAACATTGGATCCCATCTCCAAGGAACATACAGTACAGTAAGGAGATCTCTATTCAGTAATAACCAAAAATAGAAATGGTATAAAAATTATGGCTTCTTATTAAAATATATAACTTATTGGGAGAATTACTGATTGATTACCAATCTCTCTATCTCTCTGCATTATTTCTTTATCTTATTCTTCATTTGTATCAATATTAATAAATATGTTAGAAAGGATAAAAATATATCTACCAACTTTTGAATATTCACAACTTTCCATTATGGTGATCCCTTTCGATACATCATCACATGTGTTACTATTATGAATTAAAATTCTCACAGGCAGAAGGAATGTGCATTCCTCCCTTTCCCTCATTTATAATGAAAGTATTTTCTCATAATTCCAGAACCTTAGAATATGAAGGAATAGTAAAGATCTTTTGTTGGCTGAAAATTCTCTCCAATGATGGTGCTTTTGCCTCCATAGTCTTCCTTTGACTTAAATCTCTTTTCTTGAAAACTTTGTCTTCTGCACTGAGATCTCTATATTTCACAAAATAAAAACCAAAAATTCCTATGGGTACCACAAGGCCAGCCTTTCTGAAGAGAAATGCAGTACCTGGGTCCTGAACAAACATGCAATAAAAAGGTGAAGGGATAGATTTGGAAACCTATGAAGGACATAAATTTGGCAGGATCTCCTGAAGATCCCATGTAGGAGGTCATGGGAATTTCTAGTGTGGAACACAAGATTGATGGAGAAGCTTTTAATCTGATAAAGAATTGGAAAGTTGGGAGAAGAAGATGAAAAACAGTTTTGGAAACGTTGACTTAGGCTATTCTGGTGCTATCTACAGTGTATGTCTACTAGATTGTTGTAGAAATGGTAGGCCTACATGGATAATGTAGATTCAGCAATGATATCAAGCTTCTTGGAAAGTTACGTGGAGCAACGAGTGCAGGACATATGTGTGTCAGTCCAAGCTGTCCCAGGCCCACCCACTCTCTCATTGTGTCAGTGAGCAAAGCTCTGGTGTGAGTTTGGGATAAGATTCCAGAAAGCTCCTCCCTCATCCCTGACACAAACAGACCTCTGTCTTCCTGATATTGAGATAAATTTTAATAGTCATCATACATTCATCATCAGAAAATGAATCGAGGCATACATATGTACCAAAGTCACTTACATTTGGGAACCAAAATATCGAAGATTTTGGTTTAGACCATCTAGGACTTTCATGTCCTCTGAAGTCAACTGGAATTCAAAAACCTATCACAGAAGAAGAAAGATTTTTATGATTTTTAGATTGCATAATTGTCAATCTGGTAAACTCAAGCAAATCCTACTGAATCATGCAGAGGAAATTTTCAAAATGTCTTAGAAGATTCTAAAAGTTTTGAAAGACATCAAGCAAAATACTCAAGTGGTAATAAATAGAAGGCCAAAATTAAATAGAATTCCATCCCTAGATATAATATACTGAAACTGCAGAAGACTACAGATAAAAAGGAGATCTTTAAAAATGTGAAGGAACAAAGCTGACATTATTCAAAGAGATGAGGTCATGTACTTAGCATATCCAGAAGAATTTAGAAATTACATTTTAAAATACAACATATAATTTAGTAAGCTTGATGAATACAGGTGGATTACTATATCTCATCAATGAATACTTAGGTTGTGAAAATTTTGTTTTCAACACTCTTTCGACTTTCTGGAACATTTGAAAATCTTCAAAATAAAAAGTTAGTAAAAGTTGTCAAAAGGATATGTAATTTACCAATTATGTATGAGTAAATCTAACAAAAGGATTATGTAAATTCCTTTGTAGAGAAAGTTATGAAATTTATTAAATATATATGTAGAGAACACCTACATCATTGAAAACTCATATTATAATTACGGATTGGAAGTCTTAATATTGTAAAGAAGTCCGTTTTCTCCAAAGTAATCTAAAGTTTTAATGCACTATGAACCAAAGACTAAGACTGTTATTTTTCATGAAAGTTGATAAGTGATTCTATACTTTATGTAAAAGAAAAATTTGTCAACATTAGCTAAGATGTTCTTAAAGAGGAAAAAGGAAAGAATAAAATATTTTATCATTCTTAAAAGCAAGACTTATTTTCCACTATAATTAGACAGTACAGAAAAGAAAATAGTTAAATAGAAGAGAAAGGCCAGAAACAGACTGAAGGACATTTGATATATGACAAAGAAGACAATGAAAATCTGAGGGAAAATATGGACATTTGGATTTCTGTTTAAATATATACATATTTGGGTCCATTTTCCCATCGTATTAAAAAATAAATTCCAGGTGTATTAGTGACCCAAATTTGAATAAGAAGACACAAGAACACTTTCAAGATCCTCTACCCATTGAATCTGGCCTGGGTTGTAACTTGCACTGGGCAATAAAATTTGCCAGAAGCATTGGTTAGTCCATTCTGAGCCTAGACATTAAAAGCCTTTGCAAGTATCCACGCCCTGCCTTGGAATCATGCCACTGTGATGAGATGAAGAACAGGCTAGTTGGCTATAGTCTAGACAAATATGTGAAAAATTATATGAAACAGAGTTTACCCAACTCTGAAAACAGCCAAATCAACCTCCTAAAGCAGAACTGCCTGGTTGCTCTGCATTTAACAGCAAATACATGAGATAGCCCAGCCAGGAATAGAACTGCTTAGTAGAGCCCAGGCTAATTGTAAAAGCACAGAATCATGAGCTAAATAAATGTCGTTTGTAGTAAAACTCTAAATGGTGATAGTTTGTTATGCAATCATAGAACAACCGTAGAATAATGGTCTACTACACACACACACACACACACACACACACACACACACACAAAAGGCAGACAGTTTAGTAAAAAGGGGAAAAGACTTGAACAGACAATTCACAAAAGAGGAAACTGAAGGAAATTAAATAGATGAAAATGAAACCATGTTAGTATTAAAGAACACGCAAACTATACCACAGTGACCTGGAGATTGAAGATCACTGCTACAGTCTGATGTTTGCACGTGTTCAGAATCATTGGTGGAAACCTAACACTCATTGTGATGGTATTAGATGGTGGGGCCCTTGAGTGGTGATTAGGTCATAACCGTGGAGCACTCTTGAATGAGATTAATGCCTTCATAAAAGAGACCTGAAAGAGCTACCTTGCCCCTTCTACCCTGTGAAGATACCATTAAGTGTGAGACCTTGAAGAGATTCTTCACCCGACCACACTGCACTTTGATCTCAGACTTCCAGCCACTAGGACTGGGAGAAATAAAGGTTTGTTTTTCATCTGATGCCCAGTCTGTGGTATTTTGGTATATCAGCCCCAATGGACTAAGAAAATTGCATAATCCAATTCCCTCATTTTAAAAAGAAGAAAATGAGATGTCACTGGCACAGAGCTGCAGAGTACAGTGCAGACTTCATCTTGGAACTAAAATCTCTGTTTTCTGTGAAATCTGAATTCCATCCAGCCATGCTTCCTCCCCTGTTGCCACAATAGGAGAAAACCGATGGGAATACACATGAGGCACACATGCATGGGAAATAAAAAGTAACTCATCTGGGCCCAAAGATGTCTTGAGATCCTTACAAAGAAGAACACACATGAAGGATATCATTTACGAGCCCCAATCCCACAGCTTTATTCATCACCTGCATGTTCTCTTTGATTCGCTTCTCATTGTAACTCTTGGCCAGCACCACAACACCACGCTGTACCTGGTAGCGAAGGGCAATCAGTGCTGGAGTTTGCTCATACTTTTTTGCCATGGCACAAAGAACTGGATCTTCCAGGAGAACCGGGGTGGTCTGGTCAACCCTGTAAGGAAATGCAGAAATGCTGAAGATCTGAGACTCAGTATTCACTTTGTTATGAGGCTTGCCAAACAGGCTCAGTATGTCAACTCTAGACCATTGCTTCTCAAAATATGTTCCCTGAACCAGAAGCATCATTATCATCTGGGAACTTGTTAGCAAGGCAAATTCCATGGCTTCACCCAAGACCAACTGATTCAGAAATTCAGATGTGGCATCTATAATCTGAGTTTACAAAGCCCTCCAGGTCACTTTCATGCATGCTTGACTTCAGACCAATGCTTCCAAATCATGGATTATTTCTTACTACTTCTCAGTGGCTGTTTGTCTTCTCTGATCATAGTCCTCAAAGTAAGAACAAAAGTATGACCACTCTCAGTATGACAGAGAAAGGAAAAGAATGGGATAGTTTTTATTTTAACTTTTCTAAGACATTGAAAAAATTGAGTAGTCTCAAAATGAGAACTATTCATTTTATCTTTACTTATAGTGTGCAATATTTCTATAGAAGTTTACAAAAGTGTTTCAGATTATAATTTTTTCTGTCATGATAAACCTGAGAGTTATTTTTTATTATCCTAATTTTAGACATAAAGTAAGTGGGGATTGGAGAGTTTATTACTAGGAATGTGTTAATTAGTTAACAAATATCTATATCATGACTTCAGCTTGTGTCTCTTGATTCAATTTCCGTGTTATATATAGATTTTAATGAAGGCATTTGTTACTGATTAGCCTACCACCAGGCACACATGATATAAAAGCATTGCCTGGGTGATGGGATGATAAAGGGGAAGGATATCTTCCATTGTTCCCTTCTCTGCCCCAAACAAGTTGAGAGTTAACTCCAGAAAACAGTATGGTATGATTAAAATATTTCATCAAAAATGGTGTTAAAATTAATCTCCCTGTTGTCTTCATTACCATTGTTTTGGACGTTGGGATCCCAAAGCACTGTAGGCAACTAGGACAATGTCTTTTGACTTGCAGAAATCCAACAGTTTGCTCTGGTTGAGATAAGGATGACATTCCACCTGTAGAATGCCAAGATATAAGCATGTCAGATTTTATGAAATGGCAATATTAAAATGAAACAGAAAGTTTAAAATTAAAAAAACTCTGGTGAAAATTCTGTAATATTAAATTTAAAATTGAAACAATATCAAGTAATGATTTAAAAAAATAATATTTCTCTGTTCAGGCACAGGGTGTAAAAAGAAAAAAAGATTCCATTCTTGAGAACAAGCGACTCTGCAGATGGAATCTTGTTTACTAAACAGCATTGTATACTACAAGAAGATGTGACTAATCCCACATCTGGGACATGAAGAGAACTGTTTGATCCTTGGACATCAAATTGTGCCAGAAAGTAAGAAATTCCTCACAGATCCATGAAGGGACGTCTGAAGGACAAAAGAATCAGTGTGCTGGGATCCCACAAGTGACATTGGGTAGATTTGAGCATCAAAGGGAATAATGACCAAAAGCAACTATTATACATAGAGTTAATAAAAATCCATGAGTCCATAGTAATGAGAGAGAGAGAGAGTGAACAATATAACTGTTCCCATTGATGATGATAATTAAAGTAACCGCTTTCTTGGAAGATTTATAATTAAGGAGAAGGAATTTATCTTTTACCGTGCCTTATAGGAATAATTGTATTTTATCCTGAATTGATGGGAGAATGTTCTTTATACAATAAAATTTGGGGTAAGAAAATTAAAAATATTGTTTAACATTGAAAATAATTATTTACAAATCCCAGTGAAATAACTAATTCAGGATAAAATCATTGATGGATACTCAATCATTCTGTGAAAACTTGGGAGCAATATAACTTACTCTGATGACAATTATCACTCAAAAGATTGCTATATAATTTTAAAGGAGGAAAATACATGTTTACAAAGAGAAGACCTGGCTACCACTAGCTTAACCAAGACAACAAAACTAATATCCCACCTAGTAGGACAACTTTTCATGACTTGTTTCCTAGTGGAGTGCAATTGGAGGGACACAGCAGGCAACGGACATTTTCTTGCCAAAAATATTTAATCTTAATGTAATAAGGCCTTCAGATCTAACTTCTAATTTACAGAAACTGGGATTAGAGAAACAAGTTAATTAACATCACAAGATAACAATCAGATAAATCCAGAATACTTGAGAAAAACCTGTCTGTATGTCATGGTAACAAAAGTGTTGAGTGACCATTCTAGGTTAAAAGAGCTTAACAAACATGAGTCAGAGTACTACATGGACCACAATTGGCTCCTGATTAGAAAAGGAGACCTACAAAAGAGATTGGGGGAACTATCCGGAGGATTGAATATGGATTTTATGCTAGACAATAAGCTCTCTGAGATCTGTGGGGATGAATTGTCATGTCTACAGCTTACTTTGAAGAGGGTAAGCAAAATATTACATACATGTATGCAGATATATCCACACATATATACATGTATTTGGCAACATGACAAATTGTGAAAATTTTTGAATATAGGAGAGAAAACACGGATGTTCTCTATCATACTCTTAACTTCTCTCATGTCTGAAAATTTTCATAATAAAAATTGAGAGTAAAACTAATGCTAGAATCACATGACTGTTTTAACATTCATAATCACATTATATGCCAAAGTCTTGAATTTTATGAGCCACATTTTCTAATTGAAGATTCTTATTCCTTGACTCAAAGTTATACCTTGAGGACATAAGGTAAATGAAATAAGACATTGACAGAAGGACAAGTACTGTGCGATACCAGTTATGTGAGAAATCTAAGATAGTCACACTCATTGAATCAGAGAGCAGAATGGTGGTCACCAGGGGCTGGGAGAAGGGAGAAATCGGGAGGTGCAAATTGTGGCCATGAAGTCCCAGTTATGAAAGATGAATAAGTTATAGATATCTGCTGTATAACATTGTCCCAACAGTTAACAATATAGTATTGTATTGTATTGCATACTTCAAAATTTAAGAGCATAGATCTCATATTATGTGTTCTTACTATAATAAAATAAAAATAACACAAAAAGAAAGTAAGAGCACAGAACCAGACAGAGAATAATGCATCTAAACAGTCCATTTAAGGATAGAAATTGATGAGGAGAACCAGACTAAGATTGAATGAATTACAACGTCTGCCTATGTTCCTGCTAAATGTTCCTGAATATGGAATTTGTCCACCATTAGTATCACCTTAAACCATCCCTCTAGCCTGAAATACTTTCAAAGTCTCCAGTTAATTTTTCTTGTGTCTGTGATTCCTATGCAAAGACCCCTGAAAGCAGAGACACTAAGATTAAGAATTCAGGCATCAAAATCCCACACAAAACCCTAACACCTATCTCATCTTATTTTCACTCTTTTCTTACTTACTGCCCATTCCACATCTTCATGACCTTCCCTCCTGTAAATAAGTCCCTCCAAATAATTTCCATGTATTCAATATCTGGAAAGCCTTTTCAGCTTGGGGAAATGTCACTTTCCCTCTAAGGTCTGGGTAAAGACTCTAGCCATCCATCAATTTCATTACCTTCTCTAAATTCTTACACACAATTTACAAAAAAGGCTCTCTACTTTTTTCAATAAGACTTTACAAAACAGTGATAGTATTATGGGTTCTATTCATTCCTATATAGTCTGAGCCTCCACACTCTAGAATCTTTGGTTTTATAAGCTTGAGATGAATAGGAGGGG
This sequence comes from Rhinoceros unicornis, assembly GCA_028646465.1. Taxonomy (NCBI): domain Eukaryota; kingdom Metazoa; phylum Chordata; class Mammalia; order Perissodactyla; family Rhinocerotidae; genus Rhinoceros; species Rhinoceros unicornis. The sequence goes on along the minus strand of CM053554.1, from coordinate 27,322,293 downwards.
AGGCCAAGTAGACATCTGGCAGTAGTGCAAGAGGAAGGAAACAAAGAACAGAAAGGAGAGGAGGCCAAGGTGCTCACCTGGTTGCAGACGGGCTTGTACTTGAGCCCTGGCTTGTTCAGGATCTTCTCCAGCTGCCTGCGGTTAAAGTTGGACACCCCGATGGACTTGGTCAGTCCTGCATCCTTACACTTCTCCATGGCCTGGGGAGGAAGGGGTGGTGAAGAACCATTTGTGCAACTGGCTATAGATCAAAAGTAAATGTAAGAAAAATCTGTAAAAACGAACAACTCTCAAGAAACGACAATGAAGACAATTGGCATGATTTATCAAGTAGAGAAAAAGTAGTAAATCAAACAGGGGAAGAAGTTAGTGACAGCAAGAATACGGATTACTGTCGTCTTAGAAAACTGTGAGAGAGTATTACACATTGAAGGAAAGAATTGTCTATCCTCGCTGTCCCCAATTCTTCTCCTATGTTCCTTTCTGTAAACATTTCAGTAATGATTTCCTCCACATGACTACAGCATACCAGATCTTTTAAAATTTGCTGAGTCTGAAGGTGCATAGTCCATTCTCATAAGTGGAAGACATGAACCAGATTTCCCCTCTCCCCCTCTCCTGGCTTCCTCTGTGCTCTTTCCTCCAAGCACTCACCTCCCATGTGGCACGGAGATCCACTGTGTCATACATTGCTTTTCCATGTTTATCTTGTGGAAGTAGTTCCTCCCCTGGCTGGAATAGAAGCAGTCATTTTAGTGAGGTCAAAACTAATTTTTTTGTGCTTAGACAGGCTGCCAAGTACATCTAGGACCAGGTGGTATAATATCCTAGATACTAAGATTTCCAAAGTGATTTGCATATGGAGTTGTAAGGAATGTCTTTAAGAGATAGGTTTCCTCTAATCTCTTACACTTATTATATGTTTTAATAAATACTACATTTTCCTAGGTCCTAAAGGGGACCCGTAGTGACTTTTGTTACCTTTCTCTGCCTCTATACTTTTCTTTTGCATAAAGCCTCCCTTGCATTGGGAATGATAGTGAATTACATGGCCTTCTTTCCAGAATAGCTATTGCTATCTTGACCCAGTCTAGACAATCAAAGTTCCTTATCCCTCTGAACACTCAATGGTCCAAGGGCAGGCATATGAACCATACAGGCTCATCTGAGGTTCTCTTAAGGAATAATATGGATGCCAGTTGATACAGAGCTGCTCTCAAGTGTTAATGACCATTAGCCTTGAACAGCCCCAAGACGATATTTGCCACCAATGGAATATGTTGCAACAAAAATAAAGCAAACCAATAGTAATGCAAAGTTAAGGGATAGGGACAAATGAAATATTTCTGAAGATTATTCCAAATCATTAAATCTATCCATAGCTTGCACTTCACATTTACATAGTCCAACAAACTCTTCCGCATAGGATAGCTTGAGTAGCTTTCTATAACTTAAAATCAAGAATTCTACATAACACCTTAATTAATGGCTAAGTGCAGTTCTAAAAAATTCCACTGTGAAGATAGCCAATTGTGTAGGCAAGGTCTTACAAGTCCCTATGAGGATTGCTAGTTTTAGACCCACCCAGAGGGAGCACCATCATATCTGCTTCCACTTGAAATGGTGAGAGAGGAGATCAACTCATTATGCGCAAGTGTAAGGTAGTTTCATTGCTCACCATGGCTGTGTGAAACTGTGTTTGTGACATCGCCAAGAGACTCAGGAGTCATAATCAGGACAGCGTGTCAAACACCCCTATTTTTATTTCCTCAAATTTTTGGGTCAGAGGATTTGAGACTGTTAAACACTTTTGTCTTGGAGGCATGGAAAGGAAATTAAGGATTCAAAAGAGTGTCTAAAATGTCAATCAGGAATTATTATTTTGGGGATTCTTCTGTAGTGTAATAATCCCAACACCCTTGTAATAAAATCTTAATTTCACCAGCCATGAAAGTTGATCGACATTCTGACACAAGAAGTAAAATATGTGTCCACACAAATTGCCGACCTTCAGAGCCACTGGAGAATGAATAATATAGAGATCAACATAGTCCAGTTGAAGATCTTTCAGAGACTTTTCCAAGGCTGGTTGAACCAACTCTGGTCTAAGGAAAGTGATCCAAAGCTGCAGAGATTAAGGATGGAAGTTGTATTTGATTAATACCTTAGTCAGTTTTGTTTTTCTTGTTTCACCTAAGAATTAGACATTTTTATACTGGGTGCAAACATATGACTACAGAAGAAAAATGCTTTTCTCCTTCTTTCACTCCGTTTTGATCTGACTTATCCATAGCAACTCTATTATTAGTTTGGATTTTTCTTTGGTACGTCTACAAACAGTGGGTGGATGACCCAAGAGAAAAAAAGTGTTATCAAATAATAACCATGCCCATTACCTGAAATCTGTTTGATGGAGTTAGCAAAGCAGTTAAAGGACATAGCCTAATTTTGTCAAACAACCAATCCCATGGGGAATAAGTAGTATCCCTTTTGTTTAGTTAACTGTAGGGAAATGTGCTTTGAACATATTAATATATGCTGGGCACAATTCAAGACACTTCAGCTATATCTTGTTTAATACACAAAAGTGCCTCTTACATTGCTGTCTCTGATACAGCTGAGAAGTGAGATTAAAAATGTTAGGAAATTTTAATGTCACCCAGATGATAAGGAAAGCTATAATCTGATCACAGTTCTATCTGATACAATAGTCCATGCTAAATCTCATTGTTATGGTATGAGGATCAGAAATGTAAAGTGACTTGACTTTAAAATAATAAAATTTAAAGAAAACAATGATGAGAAAGCCATCATCGTTTTTGGACACCAGATTTAATACATGAGTATGTGTGAAGAAATTTGTACCAATAAGCACAATTCACCAAACAACTACTGGTCCTATCATATAATTGTCATCTCCACACAATCACATTCACACATGTGCACACACACACACACCACATACACAACACCTTTGAAGTATAGAATATATCTTCTCTCTTCACAGTGCCATCTTCAATTTTGCTTCTGATAGCCAGTCCAACCTCCTCTTCATTTTTGTATAAATAAGCAGAATCGATATGGCGGAACCCAGCATCTATAGCTACTTTGGTGACCTCCATAGCTTTGTTCTTAGGAACCTAGATGAACAACCAAAGAGAGTAGTTGGATATCCACATGGTTGAGAGACAGCTGAGGCATAAATTTGACTTTCCCAAGAATCAACTTTTTCTCATATCTTAGGTTAGCTCTGCACGTGTGGTAATGAACCCATAGCAGTTTGCTTTGGTCTTTCCTGCTAAGTAACAAAAGTTGGTCATTCGAAGAACTCTTTCAATCCCAGGCAATCACTAGTTGATCACTAGCATCGAAGGTCCCCAAGACCACCCCCAGATTCAGTGATTTCCTGAAAGAAGTCATAGAACTTAGAAAATAGTTGTAGTCATGGATACGATTTATATTGTGAGAGATTACTAAGCAAAATCAACAAAGGGAAAAGGTACATGGAATGCAGCCTCAAGAAACAAGGTGATAGCTTCTAAGATACCTGTACCAGTATAGTCACACAGAACACACTAAATAAAAATTGTGAATAAATTTTAAGGTATATATTTAACTTGTACAATGTGATGTTTTCATATACATATACATTGTGAAGTGATTACCACAATTGAGCTAATTAAAATACCCATCACATCACGTAGTTAACTTCTTTGTGTGTGTGGTGAGAATACTTAAGATCTTCACTCTTAGCAAATCTCAAGAGAATACTACATTATTATTAACTATAGTCATCATGCTGTACATTAGTTCTCCAAAAGTTATTCATATTATAACTGAGAATTTGTACCCTCTGACTAACATTTCCCCATTTTTCCCACTGCCCCCACTCCCGGACCCTTGTTACCACTCCTCTACTCTCTGGTTCTGTGAGTTTGAATTTTAGATTACATATATAAGTGGGATTATGCATGCATTTTTTTTCTTTGTTAGTCTTATTTCACTTAGTATAATGCCCTCAACATACATCCATGTGGTTGAAAATGGCATGATTTCCTCTATTTTAAGGTGAAACAATATTCCCTTTCTTTTTAAGTATTTCAGAAGCTTTCTTTATTCAATAATGTTGCTAGGAACTAGATACTTGGTCTAACTGCCCTCTGCTGGTCATGATCTTTCCTTAGTAGTAAGGGCGTTCAGAGGTTTACCAAAAGTGAAGCTTCAGTGGTATGCTTGACCCTTCCCTCCCCTTTATCCCGTTTTCTACTACAAAGTAAACAAGTCCTGTCATCTGTCTCCAAAATGTCTCTTTGAATATTTCCTTCTCTTTATAGATGAGATAATGAGACTCAACTTTTAAGTACTACTCCCTTGTCATACAATTCTTCTAAAGACAAAATTGGAAGGCAAACTTCTGGCTTCCTGTCTAGTGACCTGTCCACTTTGCTCCTTTTTCTGTCCAAGGTCCAACTTTACCTATTTTCTTCAATGGACAGTAATAACAAAGATGAAAGAATTGAAACATTGGCTTGGAAGACTGTAGCTTATTCCTCCAAATGTATTATATTTTCCATTCCAGATAAATTCCCAAGCAGTAAGAGAAGTTTGAGGGAAACTACAGGTGGAGTATTCATTGCCTGGCACTCAGCAGGCCACCCCACAGCAGAAGAACAACTGTCTCCCATCTTTTGTCACTCACCTCATCTCCAGGACCTTTTACCACAAATATTTCTCTGGATCATGTCTTCTTGGTGGGAGGAAAGATTTTTTGAATTGCAGAAATAAACAGAGAAACCAATCCCATGTAATCACCCTCAAAGCAAGGCAGCTGATAGTGTTCTTGACTGCTGAGTTTCATCTCTTTTGCAAACCTGATAAATAGATGGAAACTACAGGAAACTCAGAATAATCAGTAGGTGTCCACATGGTCAGACCCTGTTGCAGAGTGAACACTACTACTTTGTCTCTTTATATAAGGAATGTTTCTAGCCTGATGGCAAGAAACAAGTGAGCCTCCAAGACTCACAGAGAACTCAATGACTTGACACCCCAAGTCGGCTTCCACTCATGATAGGTCTATGTTGTTTTGAATCCTCAACCCCAAGACCACCATTGTTACCTCTTCAACTGCAGCTGTGCCAAATCCCAGTACAGGAATGAAGTGGCCATCATTTAGTTCTACACGCCAGCCTTTGGGGTCCATTGCCTGTTGCTCCTCTGTCTAAGTAGACACTGTTTTACTCTTCTGCCCTCACAGGTTATGTGAATAACAGGAAGGTAATATCGAAGTCCCCAGTCCAACTGTTATCAAATTGATTGTGGGAGGAGCAAGGGTAATGTAGTAACCTGTGGAGTGAGAAGAGAATTGGAACCAGTTAACTTGTTGGTTTGGTGTTATCAAAGAGGAATCTTACTGAATTATTACACAATGATAAAGAAATCTTTAATTTCTTGCACAAGGACATTTTTCATTCAGGATCCACGCATATTTGTAAATTATTACAAGATATTTGCTGAACTATTATTGACTATATGTTAGACTAGGAACCTCCAAATACTAACCTCTGTTTTTTGTTCTACCCAAGATGAAGCCCCTTCTTAATCTTACATCATTTGAAACAATTAACTCTCTGACACTATACACACACACACACACACAAACACACACTTTAGAGGAATGATTGATCAACATTTTTTGATAAGTTGAACCTCAATAGAGAATTGGAACTGCAAACTGACAGAAACTTTACATTTTACCTTACCCATCAGAAAAGTTATCCTTGTTTCTTTTTTCTTTGCTTTATTAAAGAATATCCCATCCTAACAAGGGTGTAATCCTGAAAAGCGTGCTCAAAACAAGACATTTTGGCCAGGTGATTATTGGAGTATTAATAATTAAGAGTTTTTCGATATCATTTGAAGTATGCAAACAGAATTTAGACTGTTTAGATCTTTCACCCAGTTACATAACTTAACAAAATATATCACAATGTAATTACCACAAAAACTGATAAATATTTTATAAAATTGATTATCTTGCTCAACAGTATTCAAGAAAGAAAAAACTGGAAACAAATTACAATAAACTTGGGAGGAGTTAGGGAAACTATGATGCATTGATATAATGGATTACTATGAATCCATTTAAAATTGAACATATAGAGTGACGTCAGCAAAATGGTGGACCAGGAAACGCTGAGTTCTCCCAAGGAAACATAAGGAAACAGCCAGAAACTAGCTGAAATAACCTTATAGGAGGTCTGGAAAACAGTCAAAATCTACAGCAACAAAGTGAACACCCAGTTAGGAAAAAGACATATTCAGAGTGGTAGAGAATTTCATCCTGTTTTTACCCCTCCTTTCCTCTCCTGCTGCCTGGCACAGTGGAGGGTTGGTCTTTAAAACCAAAGTGATCAAAGAGGATCTTATTTGCAATGTGCTAACCAATTTGGGGGCTGCTTGAATGACTGCTGTCTGTTTTGCCTAACTCTAAACTTGAACTGAAAGGTAGCTGGAATTGTTCATTATAGCTGCAGGGGCACTATAGATGCACAGATGCCAGGGGCAAGAGATTAAGAGTGAAGACATAGAACAGACCACGTAAAGCTCTGAGGAGCTTCTGGGATGTGTATTTTTGGGATATTAAGACATTCAGAAAGCATCCGTGTATTCAGGGTAATTAAAAAAGACACACAGGCACGGTAAGAGGGATGCTCAGAAAAGGACTGGATATGCTTTCAATTTTCATGTTGGGCTGATCCCAAGATGAGGAGCATGGTAAGCTAATAAGTAAAGGATTATCAGGGCACAAAAGAAATTTGCAAAGATTGGGTGAAGTGGCTGTTTTTATCTAATTCACAATTAAATACAAAAAAATACAAAAACTAAATACCGTTATTGACTAAAAAGAAAAAATGTGGTAGAAACTTTTCTAGAAAAACCATAGGCATTGGATTTAGTAGACAAAGTGTTTTAAAACAGTTGTCTTATATATGGAGAAATTGCTAAAGCAAAAATTTGACAAAGAACTAAAGGAAATCAAGTAAATCATATAAGAATAAAATGATAATACAAAAAATATAGAAATTATGAAGCCTAAGGAAAAGAAAGAAGAAAATGAAGAAATAAGAACAGACTCTAAAGGACTTATAGGACACCATCATATTAACTAACATACACTTTATTGGAGTCCCAGAAGTAGAAGAGAGAAAGGGACAGAAAGATTGTTTTAAGAAATGATGAACAAAAACTCCCCAAGCTGAATGTAAGACATGATTCATCGATAAATCCAAGAATCTCAAAGAATTACAGGTAAGATAAACTGAAAAATATCCACCCCTACATACATTATATTCAAACTGTTGATAAACAAAGACAAGAGACTATCTTGAATAGCAAAGGAAATATGACTCATCAGGTACAAGGGATCCCGGCTGAGATTATCAACAGATATCTCATCAGAGACTTTGGAGGATTTAAGGCAGTGGGATGACGTATTTAAAATCCTAAAAGAAAAAAACAACCTGTCAAGAAAAAATTCTATATCAGATAAAATTGTCCTACAAAAATGAGGGAGTAATTAAGACAATCGGAGATAAACAAAAGCTGAAAGAGTTCATTACCATTATAACTGTCCCATGAGGAACGTAAAGGGAGTCATTCAGGTTCAATGAAAGGATGCTAGACAGTAACTCAAAGCTACATGAAAATATAAGACCTCCTCCAGTAAAGGTAAATATATTGGCAAATATAAAATCATGTACTTTCATAGTTTTGGTTTGTAAATCTACTTTTTCATTTCTACAAGATTTAAAATATGAATGCAGGGGCCAGCCCGGTGGCACAAGTGGTTAAGTGCGTGCACTCTGCTGCGGTGGCCCGGGGTTTGCCGGTTCGGATCCCGGGCATGCACCAATGCACTGCTTGTCAAGCCATGCTGTGGCGGTGTCCCATATAAAGTAGAGGAAGATGGGCACGGATGTTAGCCCAGGGCCAGTCTTCCTCAGCAAAAAAAAAAAAAAGTGGAGGATTGGCAGATGTTAGCTCAGGGCTGGTCCCCCTCACAAAAAAAATAAAATAAAATAAAATAAAATATGAATACATAAAATAGTTATGCATCTACATTAATATGCACTCAATGTATAAAGATGAAATTAGTAAAATGAATAACATTATTCGGGAAAGGGGAATGGAGCTGTATAGGAATAGAGATTTATATGTCATTGCAATTAAATTGGTGCCAATTCAAAATAAATTATTAAAATGTTACAATGTTATCTGTAATCCGTATGATAACCACATAGAAAATAACAATAGAATATAGACAATTTAATCTTAGAAGGGAATCAAAACACATCACAACTGAAAATCATCTAAACACAAATGAAGGTAGTGATGGATGCAATAAGGGAGTTAAGTCATAAAAAAACAAATCAAAAAGTAAGTCTTTCCCTATCAGTAATTACTTTACATGTAAATAAATTCCACCAATCAAAAGATATAGATTGGCAGAATGGATTAAAAAAAACATAATTAAATTTTATATTCTCTATCAAAGACCCACTTTGGATCTAAGGACACTGATAGTTTCAAAGGGAAAGGTGTTAAAAGATATTGCATGTATATATTAACCAAAAGAGAGCTGCTGTGACTATCCGAGTAACAGAGAAAAAAAATTTAAGTCAAAAATTGTGACGAGACAAAAAAAGGTTATTATATAGAGATAAAAGTTAGTCTACCAAGAATATAGAACAATTATAAACATATATGTACCAAACATATGAGCTCCAAAGTATATGGAAACGACATTGACCGAATTTAAGGGAGAAATAGACACCACTACAAAAGTAGTTGGAAATTCCCATACCCCACTTTCAATATTGGATAATACAACAAGACAGAAGATCAACAAGAAAATAGAAAAGAGAGTACTATGAACAACTGTATGAGAACAAATTGAGAAACCTTGATGAAATGCAAAATTCCTAACAACACGTATCCTACAAACTGAATCACAAAGGAATAGAAAACCTGAGTAGTCTTACAATTATTAAGGAGATTGATTCAGTAATCAAAAACCTTCCCACAAAGAAAAGCCCAGAAACAAACTGCTTCACTAGTGAATTCAACCAATCATTTAAAGCAGAATTAAAAACAATCGTTCTCAACTCATGCAAAAAATTAAAGAGGAGGGCACACTTTCTAACTCATTATATGAGGCCAGTATTACCCAGATGCAAGCCAGACACAGATAGTATGAGAAAATAAACTAGAGAAAAATGTTCCATATGGTTTGAGAATTAATAATTCTCAAAAAAAAAAAATAGCAGAAACTGAATTCAGTAGCATATTAAAAATTTTGCACCATGACCAGGTGGGATTCATTCCTGGAAAGCAAGTGTTGTTCAACACATAAAAATTAGGAAATTCAGTAAATCACATTAACAAGATGAAGGAAAAACCACATAATCATCTCAGTTGATGTGAAAAAAGGACTTGGAAAAACTTAACACCCTTTCGTGATAAAAAACACTCAACAACCTAGAAATAGAAAGAATCTTTCCCAACATAATGAAGCCCCTCTATGAAAACCCCCCAACTAGCATCATACTCGATGGTGAAAGACAGAAAGCATTCCCCCTTAATATAAATAATATGAAAAGTTTGCCTGCTTTTGCCCCTATAGTCAGCCTACAGATGGAAGTTACAGTTAAAGTAATAAGAAAGAGAAATAATAGGTATCCAAAATGGGAAAGAAAATGTAAACTTATCTCTGTTCCAAGATGACATGTTCTTATATGTAGAAAACTCTAAAGATCAAACAACAAACTGTTGGAACTAATAAACAATCTCAGCAAATGCGTGGGATACAAAATCAACTCAGAAAAATCAATTACATTTCTATACACTAATAATGAACAATTTGAGAGGGAAATTTATAAAAACAATTCCATTTTTAATTGCATGAAAATGAATAAAATACTTAGGAACAACTTCACCAAGGAGTCAGAAGACTTGTACCATAAAAATTAGAAAAAGTTGCTTAAAGATGTTAAATAAGACACAAATATATGGAAAGATAATCATGTTCATAAATGAAAGACAATATTAGGATGACAATACTAACCAAAGTGATTTACACATTTAATGGATTCTTTATATATCCCAACAACCAGCTGTAGCTACTCTCTTCTCACAGTGGATCTCCTGCACCCACTTGTAATCACCCTATTAAGAGCCACCAGGCTAGAAGTTCCAAGGATCATTCATGATCTGTGAGGAGGTTGTCCAGATTTGGGTGGCCCCATGACTACCTCAAATTGAGGATGTTCAGGGTTTGCCCCATGATCTCAACTAAAGAGACCACAGATAGATGACACTGAGATTAAGAATATACGAGTTGGAATTCCACAGCCTGACCTTCCCTCGTGCCCTTTCTGATAGTGGATGTTACATGAATTTCACGTGCAGAATTTCCTTAATTGTTCAGCCCTCTGATTATTAAACTCCGCTGACATCTGTTCCACTGAAGGCACTCATTCAAATGGCAGGAGTCCTGTCAAAAAGTTGTTAAATTTTAATATCCAGACTCACTCCAGGAGAATTATAGTGCTGCTATAGCAGTATGGGTTTACCTCTTTCTCCTTTTTAGGAAATTCAGCATCTCTTGATGCAAAGACCTTTTGTCCAACCATAACCTTATTCTAACCTTTGCTCAGGTAACACGGCATTCTGAGTATGAGCTTCTGAATAAACATAGGAAGGAAGCACTGGTTGAGATGAGGTCCTAAATTGATGAACACTATTATTTTTATAGTGCTGTAGTACATATATTGAATGTGTCTGGATTAATATTAAAATTATTTCTATTTTTCTCTACTCTTTCACAGACCTGAGTCATGGTCAGTTTTCCATGCTTTGGGAAGAGATGGTTGTTGTTCTTTTAATTAATTTATGAAAAGAAGGAAAGATCAAATTTTCTATTGTCTTTATTTTCTGTGAAATTACAGTCTGAGTAGAGCATATTTGCTCCTTTTTAGCAATGTTGATAAATGGGTTTCCAACATTCAATATAGATGAGAGGATATTTTAGGGTTGCCTTGTAAATAATAAATATCAGTTAACTATGTGCAGGAGTTAGAATAGAATAGTATTAGGTATAATTTCGAATAGAATAGAATAGAATAGAATAGAATAGAATAGAATAGAGGGAGTTTCTGATTATAGATTTAATGAAGACGAATAAATGGGTTCAATTTCCTGACTACAACCTCTGAAAGAGAACAGATGTGGCTTTGGGAGAACTAGTGGGAAGTTGCTCTGCCATTCGAGTTGTCAGTGCTAAGATTGGAGACACAGCACCAACTAAGCAAAGCACCCCCACCCACCCCCTCACCTCAGTGCTATGGAACCATGTTCTTAATTGGTAAGATTAGGATTTCATCCCAATCAGTGATCTTTCTTATGTTTATTCAAAACCTAATACTCAGAATGTAGTGTGACTGGGGCAAAGTTTACAACAGGGTTTGTTTAGACACTAGCCCATTGCATTGAGGATGTTAAATTCCTTAGAAAGAGAGAAACATGTGACTGTTCTCTTAAGGCTGACATCCTGTTTCCCCTACCATCTTACTTGCTTCTCAGTACACCCTTCTCATCGTCTTTATAATGTTTATATGCTTATAAAGTTTATAATTCTTTCCCAGGATAGGTTGACATCATCCTTGTTCACGAAGACAAGTCCAGCTTCTCAGTGTTGTGACATGCTCAACTCCTGAGAGTTTCTACTTGTACCTACAGTACATGAGGTAACTACTCCCATGTTTACCTCTTAGAACTGCTTCATCTCTGAAATTTCAACTTTAACACACTCCACTCTGATCAGTTCTCTTACTCTGTGGTATCTACTACACCTTAATCTATCAAGTTATTGATTCATCAAGAATTGTAATCATTGAGTTTTTTTTGTTCCGTTTTATCCTTTCTGTTCCAATAGAAATTTGCACATTCAAATCAATTTAATAAATTAAATTGAAGTGAAATCAGACTACATTCATTCCCTCTCCATAACTCCTTTAAACATATTTGCTGCTTGTTGAGGCCTCCTGGCTTTTTTGCCTCTTAGTCTCTCTTTGTCCCAATCATACAGGGTGAGAGCCGAGACATGGGTAACCCAAATGGGAGGAGAAAATCCACCAACGCCTGCCAAATGTGGACTGTTCAAAGCTGGTTTCCTATGTAACAAAAAGTTATACCTTTTCCATTTTCCAGGCCATGTGACAAGACCATTAGCAGCCACTCATGAATAAGTAAAAACTCCGACCTCAGGTAGGTCTTTCTTCGGGGCATCCTGGAATGGTCAAATTGACAGGATTCAACCCTGTCAACTGAGCATAGCCCTCTGTCCCATCCTGGTCAGGGATGCGCTAGAGGTGGGTGGAATGCTGCCACTCACCTGAGAGCTCCATTCTGTACAATTGTGTCACTGCCATTGTCCTAAGAGGCTCCTCAATTTGCCAAAGGAGCAGGTAGAGGGGGCACCTCCACCTCTCTCATGGTCACAGGTGAGGGGCTGAGCATACAGGAAGTCATCCTCCTTGAGTTTGTCCCTGTCCTGAAGGAGCTATTGCCATTTAACAAAGTGTCACCAACTAATTGCTCCCAGCAACTGGAAGGAGGTTTCCAAAGCACATCGTCAGTTATGCTCAGAGATGCAATCGCCAACAACACTGAACAAGTCCAAACTCCAACACAAGACTGACACCTGTGCAGATGGGCCAAGAAGTGCCCAAGGGTTACCTTTGCTTCATTTTAATGTGAAGATGTCTGCCCCACGAGGAGCTTAGGCCTTATTACCATAACATGTGATGTTATGTGGAAACGTTTTCAAGCTGCACCGTCAAGAGCGAATACCCACCTCTACATGTGATGATGAAACTTTCCTTTTGAATACTCATTCCCCTTCCAAAATAAAAGGTACCTGTTTTCCCTTGCTTGGGAGCCACAGCTTTGGAAACAATTAATTATTTTATTGTGATTTTGTTCTTTTATCTATAATAGCCCATTTTTAAAATTTCTAATTGAAAATGTATTATTTGTGAAGAAATAGGTTAAAATTTACTTTTAGATTCCTTGGACTTACAGATTTTATTGCACAATTGACCACTATAGGGATGGATAACTTTTCCCTTCTTCTCTTCTAGGTTCCTTGGCTGGTCTAAGAATTAAATTGACATAAGACAGATTGAGAGGATAAAAATAAATTTAATTTCATACATACAGGAGCCCATAATAATATGAGATTCAAAGATGTGATCAAAAGAGGAAGGTTTTATACCTTTTAGACAAGGAGACAGTAAATTTGTGAAGAATTGACAAGACAAAGAGGTTTGGGCTTGGGGCAGCAAATTAGTGAGGAAGTAACAAAGTTTGTTCATGCAGCCTTCTCGGCCCTGAATTCCCTATCTCTGGAGATAAGGATGCCTTCTAAGCTCCTGGTATAGGTAGGGTAATTTCACATGGGAGATTTATTTCCTGCTTTCAGATGTAGAAAGGAGGATCTGAATGTCATTCTTGCACCACTATTTCTTAAGTAGTTTTAATTCAAAATAATCAATATGCCAACACGGCATATTTTGGAGTGGCATATTCCACTCCCTTTCATCACAATGCACTTCTCAGCATGCGCCAGTCTCGTATATTTAGAGTCCTAAAATGCCTCCTTCTCGACCTGATTGATCGTCTCTGTTCAGACCTCTCCCTGTTCTTACACTTTGACTTCTGATCTTGGCCCCACTGCCTAGAACTAATTCCCTCTCTGTCTTGCTGAGTTTAGAAATTCATCTGACACCTTTGAGCTTGCAAAACCAGCTCGGCTACTTTGTTCCCCAGGTCACACGAGGGACTGTGTGATTATGAAATACCTGTTGATATCTTGTGGTCTTTGATGCAGATTGCCTCCTTGGCTCAACCTCCCTCTCTGCAATTCCCTCGGTACTTATTCTCAACGTTGTTCAAACTTGAGTTTCTATTTGCCTACTGATTCCTCCATTTTATTTTAGTTTCTTTTAAACAACTTCCTTAATAAAGATACTATTGACATAACAAAATATTAGTGGCTGACGGTACCTCACACTGTAAGAAATATAATGCATTAAATTGGTAATAGTACATGAACTCATACCTTTAAAATAATGTTTCCAGCTCTGTTTCTCCTAAAGGAGGCAAAGAGTATCCAGCAGCACATTTACTCAGCACCAATTTCATGTGCAACACTAATGATCAGAGTTTGGTCCCTAACTCTATTTCCCTCTAAAAGAAATCTGCCTTCTTCACAATTAGCTACTTTTATCTTGCATCGGGAAAATTCAGGACAGAAATGAATATTGTGTTGTTGCCAGAAATCAACACTGGTTACAATGGTTTCCAGAAACAACTCTGAAAAAACAAAGGTGTTGACTATGGAAATCCTGCTAGACCAGTTGTAACAATTTCAAAATGAAAATAAAGTTAGCGTTGTCATTTGAAAAAAGTTGATTCTATGAAAAGCCATGAGTTTCTAATTATACTGACAAACAGAAAACTAAGATGAAGTTTAGGAAAAAACAGTTGAAAAATAAAAGCAGAATGAACAAAAATAAAATATACTTAATTTCTTACTTATTTTAAAAAGTTAGGGAAGGTAAATGTATGTAAATAATTTTTCTTCTTCTGTGTTAAAGTCAGGTTCTAAAATAGAGCCATGTATTTCTCTGTTTTTGTAAGCAGGGAACTGAGAGCAAGCCAAGCATTTCTGAAATGTTCCAAATACAGGAGGGACTATCAATCCCATCTGGGCCACACCAAAGGAACGTTAAGCATTTCTAGGGTGAGTCACATTACCCAAGATAAAGCAGAGTTCAACAGTATGGAAGAGAGGTAATTAAACATTATGGGTTATATAATGCTGATAATTGGAAACAGTAAGAGGCGTGTCCATTAAGGAGACACAAGGTTGCAAAAATACTAAAACCTACCATAAAGGCAAAAAGGCATGGACATTTTACAAAGTTTGTAGAAAGTAAAGTTTTACCATAAAAACAGAAGTCAATTTGATGATCAGTAGCTTGGATAGGAATCATTCTGAGAGAGGCAACCATCCTAGTGTCCTACTAAGAATCAATCAATCATCCAAGTTCAGCAATCTGGGCTAAATGTTTTGTTCCATAAAACATTCTTTGTGAATACTGAAAGTTGAAATTCACATACTTTCTGTATTATAAACTGCGTCTATGGGTCATAGCTTTTGAATCTCTGCTCTACATAATTAGTAGATGTAATTATAATATCTATAGTTGTCTTTCTATAGATTATTATTTTTTAAATTGTGGTAAAATATACATAACATAATATTTATCATTTTGACCATCCATAAGTAGACAATCCAGTGGCATTAAATGTATTCACAATGTTGTAGAACCATCACCATTATCTATACCCAAAATGTTATTGTCATCACCAACAAAAACGCTGTATCTGTAAAAGAATTTCCTTTTTGATTGTTCAGTATTTATGTATAGAAGCACAGCTGATCTGTGTGTGTTCATCTTGTACCCTGAAACTCCATTAAATTTGTTTATTATCTAGTAGTTTGCTTGTGGATTCTTTGGGATTTGCTATATGTAGTGTGGGAGATCGAGATTTGGCCACCCTGAAATCTATCTCTTTACCTTGATTGTTTTCTCTGAGGGACATTTGACCTCCCCCACTAACTGCCTAAAGAATTTGACATGGTGGCTCCTTCCTGGAACAGATCTATCATGATGGCTGCAAAGACAGTGTAGGATAGAGGTTACAATAGAAAAGGCACCAACAAGCCCATCTTATCGGAAGTTCTGTCTCTCTGGCCACATTCTCTGGATGGCCCTGCGAGGAGTTGCCAGACAATCATTTACAAGGGAAGTCTCCATTTGTAAAGGTATCTCCCTCTCTGTATTGGGAAGAGGGGGGATGATCTCATTTCTAGAAACTTATCTATGTGGAAAGTGAGGCCTTAAATCTGCATAATAACCTTACTCTTGTTTACTGTGCATTAGTGGTAATCTCCTGTGGCTGTCTCCCCCAACCCCAAAATCGTCCTTTGTCATTGGCTGAACGTGGTATTTAAGATGAGAATTTCTGCTATTGTGTTGAGAAATGCAGTGTCCCTGCTTTCTCCCATGTATACATGTTATTAAACTTGGTATTATTTTCTCCTGCTAACCTGTCTTGTTAATTATTTGGCCAGCCATAAGAACCTTAAGGAAAAGGGCAGAGGGAGATTCCTCTTCCCCCACAGTAGGCTCATGTTATCTGTGATTAGAGACAGTTTTACATCTTCCTTTTCAATGTGGATGCCTTTTATTTCTTTTTCTTGTCTAATGGCTCTAGCTAGAATGTCTAGCACAGTGTTGAATAGCAGTGGTGAAAACGGGCACCTTGTCTTGTTCCCAACTTCAGGAGGAATGCTTTCAGTCTTTTAACATTGAGTATGATTTCACACGTGAGTTTTTGATATATGGCTTTGTTGAGAGATTAGCTAAACAACCCCATAAAATTGCTGCCTCAGCACCCACTTTGCGTGGCTAAGTGGTCTGCAGGGGCCCAAAACTGATTTGAGCCCCCCACACCAAGCACATATCCTAGAAAATGAATGCCTATGAAAGCAAGGAAGGCTCTTTTAAATCCTCTGGAAGCCACTTTAGCCAGTGGGGTATGAACCAACATCATGGCTTCTGTTTGCACCTCAGCAATCAGAAGCAGTAACCCATAATCAAACACAGAACACTCATACATGGAAGACAAGTTCCTTATTGCCCATCCTGGCTCCAGCAAGCCACACCAGAACCTCTGGTTTCCATCCTCATATTAACTGTGATTTACCAGCAAGCTTTCTCCTCAATGTGGCTAGCTTTCAAAGAGATACCAGAGTTCCAGAATCCTTACTTCAGACAGACTACCACACAATTGTTGTCTAGGTGGAGAGATGGATTCCTGGTGCTCCTCAGTCTGTCACGAAGTCACTCTGTACAATATTTGGGCTTTCCTTGATGGTATCGTTTTACTTTCAGATCTAGTAAGATTATTGAAATCTCAGGATGACACTAAAATATGGAGCCATATCCCTAGAAATTTAAAACTAAACTAGAAATAGTGAAAAAATAAAGTCTTTTGAAACAAGTTTGTGTTGGTATAGTAATATATTTTACAATCACTGCTTTCGTATGTTTTCCTACAGTTTGTTTCATCAGTAATGTTAAATTTTTAATTCCAACACAAACTGTTTCAGAGATATGATTTTTTAGAAATTTAATGAATTTTTCAATAGTCAATAAAAATTGATTTCCATGTATTGATTGGTGGAGTAAGTTTAGTCTACTTAGCATGAAACTAGGGATAATTAATTGTAGATTTTATTCCTCTCCAGACATAACAATGCATTAGACACACTGTACCACTGTCAAAGGCTTTATTAAATGATTCTCTGACAAGGTAAGACCTAGTGCTCTATATCTTGTGACATTTGTCAAAACTGTCTTGAATGTCATCCCACCTTCCCTTTCAGCATTCTGGTCCCCTATCTTTAAGCAACTCTTACTCTCATCCTTCTAGCTGTCTTATTGTGCAGAAATGTGTTCAGAGTGCAAGATAATTCCTGTATGCATAGATTCTGTGAAAGAGATATTGCCTTATGTACGAGGCCACGGGTTTGTAGTGTCTGAGTAATGTGAAAGATTAAAGCATGGGATATTGCCATTTGGGCTCTGTAAGTTTGCCTGCTGTGTCAGTCCTCTTGGGAGTGGGCAATGCTTCCACACCAACGAGTATACCTGGGATAGTTAGGGCTCACAAGTGGTGTTGGCAGAAGGATGCAGGCAGGGTAGGGGTGTCCTTAATGAGAAGAGGAAATCCCACAGTGATGGGGAAGCAAGTGATTGATAGCTGATCTATGGGAAAGGGGATCACAAAATAGATGGGCTATGAAGCGGGGGAAGTGGAAGTATCCATTCCACAGTACCGCTGATAGCCCATCTCTGGAATGATCTGTAGGAGAGGGTGGTGTGAAGTGAAGTAGGTGACATATGAGTCAAGATTGAGGGAGGAGGACAGCAGATGCGACAGCACAGACACAGACTGTGCGTAATTGGTGCTGTCTGCAAGAGGGGTTTTGCATGTCACTCCTGGGGAGGACTGTGGTAAACAATTAGTGGAAGCCTGGATGGGGGGAGGAATACATGATAGAGGAGAGATGGGCATAGACTGTGGTGTTGACATTCACATAAATCATTGCTGATCTAGACATCGGCTGGGTAGATGAACGTGTGGTGGTTCGATAAAGACATTGATCATGGAAAGTCCAAGTGACGATTTGTTTAAAGGCCTGGTTATGATATGAACAAGATGGACATGTGTGTTGGTGGTGCTGATGTGGCAGTAGGGAAGAGCAGCAGTGGGAGGGAAAAGGTCGGGCTTGAGCTGTACAGTGTGGCATGAGAGAGCAGGGATGGGTGTTGTCTATGGCAGGAGGGGGTGGGGTGTCAGTGAAGGTGTCGTGTTGGAATGTACATGCACCAGTGTAAGAGAGAGAGAGAGGGTGTCAGTGGTGTCCATGCGATGGCATGGGTATCCTCCAGTGCTAGGAAGAGTGGTTATTAGTGGGACCTCCTACTGGCATGGGTATCCTCTAGTGTCATTGAGAGGGTGGGTGTCAGCATTCACTAAGTGGAGTTTGACATCTCCTCTCTTAGTGGTTCACACTGGTCCTGAAGTCAGCCCCGGGGCAATTATTTCTATTTCCTGCAAGGGAGCAGAGAGGGCATGAGGATTTGTTAACTAGCCTTTACATCCTGTGAACCCTGGCAAAGCTTTTGGAGCAGAGAGTGAGATAGGCTTTTCCTGAGGGTCTCACAGCTGGGCCATCAGGGATCCCTCAGGACATTCTATTGATAGGATGTGCCCAACCGCAGTCATGTTGCCAACTCTCATGAGACGATGGATGATTAGGATTTGAAAGCAGAAGGAGGAAGTGGGTGAGGAGGTAAATATAAAAATAGACTCTTAGTGAACATAGAATCCTTTACCTCCCCTTGAAAGTTAATATGGGGAGATGTGGTGGCTTATGAAAGTTGGTATGGAGTCTTTTAAGGTCCACCAGTCTAGAATGTAATAGGACCAAGGCCCAAGGCAGGAGAGAAACACATTTAGGGGGACCATTGCCTGATTGTAACTTACACAGAAATTCCTTAAGGAGGCTATTACGTCTTTTAATTAAACCTGCCACCGAAGGCAATAGACAGGTGAATATTCCATTGTGTGCTTTGTTCCAGTACCCATGCTTGAACAGGCTGGGAAGTCAGGTGAGAGCCTCGATCAGAGTCTGTGATCAAACGTGCCAACATAGACTGAGGCCTGTATTGTGGACTCCACAGTGGTTTGACCTGTGGGGTAGTGAGCATTAGCCTGCTGAGTACGTATAATGTAAGAGCATGTCACATGGCACCTGAGGAGGGCAGTGGAGCAATACAATTTATTTGCCATATGGAGTAATGTAACTGGCTGCAGGGAAGAGCTCCCCACTGAGCGAGTCTCCAGTGTTTACCTTAGTTACAAGGGACATAGTTATGGATGGCTGTTTTATCCAAGGACAGTCACAAGGCAAAGCCTGGATACCATTATGGACGGGAGTCCTACGAACCCAGACGTCCAGCTGTGGGGCAGAATAGATGCATTGGGGTGGCCTATTTGTGACCCTGATACTCAGGGTTAGTCAGTGAAGCTATTTGAGTATTTGATAGCTTGTCTGCTGTGGCATTAATGGAGCCTCCGGTGTGTGGGTCCAGGTGAGAGCTGAGACATGAGTAGGCCAAATGGGAGGAGAAAATGCACCAATGGCTGCCAAATGTGGGCTGCTCAAAGAAATTTCCCTTGTAATAAAAATTCATGCTTTTCCATCTTCTAGGCCACGTCCCAAGCCCATTAGCAGATGCCCATGGATAAGTGAAAACATGGACCTCCGATAGTCCTCTCTTCGGGACATCTTATGAGAGACAAATGGACGGCTTCAACCCTGCCAACTGAGCAGTGTCCTCTGTTCCATGCTGATCAGGGATGTGCTATAGGCAGTTGGAATGCCACCACTTGTCTGTGAGCTCCATTTTGTGTAATGGGGTCACTGTCATTGTCCCAAGGGCTTCTCATTTTGACAAGGGGGCAGGTAGACAGGACATCTTCACCTCCCCCATGGCCATAGGTGAGAGACTGAGCATGGGGGAAGACATCCTCCTGGAGTTTGGCCCTGTCCTGAAGGAGCTACTGCCATTTAATCAGGGAGGCTCCATGTCTGGGCCCAGCTGACCACATGAAGGTTCTCTTACCCACAGCAGAGAGGAATCTGAGCCCTCAGGCCACTGAATGGGGCCCAGAAACTCTGTCTCCAAGAGCCCAGTAGGCTCAAGTATCTGTTTTTTTGTTTTAAGGTATCCCCTGCAAGGAGCCCTGTGACAGCTGTTGGTCTCAAACCCATGGGCAGCCTTTAGGGCCATGCATGGTCCATAAACTCCAGGAGGCATAGTAGTGGTAGCCAGGGCCTCACTGGAAATTCAGAACCTGGGCCCAGGGTCCAGGCCTGCTGAACAACTTTTGCGTTAATCCCAAGGCCCGTTGTTGCAGTCCCCCCACTGGAAGGAAATTAACTCTCTAGCAATTTGAGAAACTGGTGTGGTAAAATCGAAAATACTGATATGTATTTTCTCCAAAGGTGAACAAGCGCAGGAGGTGTTGGGCCTGTTTTCAGGTTCAAGGGGGCCTAAGCAACAAAAGTTGCTTGGTGGTCTCAGGAATTGTTTGCCCTTCAGAGGACCACATAACACTAACCAAGAAATCTGACTGATTTGGCAGGCCCTTGCAACTTGTGACAGGCAATAGCCCAGCCTCTGTTTTGTAAATGACTTATGAGACACTTAAGATCTTGGGTCACCTGTACAAAAGCAGGGCCCACAAAAAGATATAATACATGTAATGCCAAAATGTGGTGTATTTGACTGTTTCAGTCCTAGGACCAATGGTTGTGTGACAAGGCAGGGCTACTGAGGTACACATGAGAGGCTGGGAGAATGTCCATTGAGTGCCTTCACACACGAGGGCAAACCAGGTGTTGAGTAAAACATGGCAGCCCAAATCAATGCCAGCAAGGTAGTCACTTGGAGTCCTATGGGTGTCCTGGATGACTTCAATGATATTTGGCAGGACAATCACATTTAAGTTAGAATAGTCAGCTGTGAGTCACCAGTCCTTTTTTTCTGCCTTTAAAACTGGCCATAGGGGGCTATTAGATGGAGAATTATTGTTTGAATTATAACAATTTCACCAATGAGATCTTTAATATGGAACAATATTCCTCCATACCTTGTCTCAGATGATATTGGAGAGTATTAACTGTTTTTCCTGGTGGCCCAATACTGCAGGCTCCCATTTTGTGCGTCCCAACAGCAATGCCAGTGATTTTATCTTATTCCAGGTGAGAACATGACATGTGAAAGTTTCTGTGGATTCTACGGGGAACACAAACATGACCTGTGAGAAAAAAACAGAGCTTGTGGACTGCCAATATTTTCTGATCAGAACAAGAGAGCCAGCGATGGAAGGAGTGATGCCCTCACATATATTTGTTAATTGGAAAGTTCCTGAAAGATACCAATTTTAAGCCTGAAGTGACTGAATCACTGAATTTGCTGGGTCAATCTGAATTGGCCTGATTCAGCTTTCCACCATGGAGCAGAAGTGGAGGCTCATGAAGGGGGGTCAGGAAGAAGAAGGGGCCGAGAGTGGTAGCCATGCGTAATGGCGTGGAATTGAAGATTGAGGGCAGTTATTCAGAGTGAAGCCTAAATATTTGTAAATGTGGCTTAACAATTGAATGCAAATACAAAAAAGTTTTACAGTCAAAATAAATTTAGCTGGGAAAATAACGCAGAGTAATCTGTTTTACGTGGAAGTCATCAGAATATATTGTTGTCATTGGCTTTGGTAGATAAAGAGAAATCAAGTAGGTTCTAAAATCAATCATTAATTTAAGAAAAAATTCATAGCTGTTGTGTCTAGTCTCCTGTTTATTACATATTATGAGGTTTTCTTCTCTTTGTTCAAGTAATTTATTTTTCATAAACGAACTTTTTCGAATTTGTTCTTACTCCCATCTTTCTTTTCTTACTTAGTTTCCTTGTCCTTTCATAAATGTTTTTCTTTTCATAATTCCTTTGAGAGTGCTAAACCAATTTATTTTCATCTCATGCTCAAAATACTCTATTATTTTTATTCCTTCTTGTGTGATCTTTTTCCTAATTGTTGGGTCTATTGGATCTTTTTCACGGTCATAGATTTCCTTCTCTGCTTCATTGTTTTTGATTTGAGAAACAGTCTTGCTCCTGCATGTCATGGGCTTGTGCAGTTACTCTCATTGTCCAAGGTCTTAGGTTAAGATTCAGGATGATTGCATTATTTCTCCTGAATATCAAGTTTCCTGATATTGATTCCAAATAGAACAATATTGGTATAACTCTTTGTCCATTTACTTGGAGCAGTTTAGCTGAATATCTGTAAGGGATTCCATGATTTCTGAATCCCTTTTTGTTTGGGACTGCAATTTCCATGGGCTTTTGCTGGCAAGGACTATTTTTGACAGCTTCAGTTCCACAAAATACAATGCAGAAATTATTGAGGAGTTGGGAACTTTGCCCAGTTGGCTCAGTTCCATAACTACGAGGATGCTCTTGCAGTCTTCCTTGGGCATAGGTGCCATTCATAGACCATGCTCTCTCAGGCTTCATCTCTGAATCTTCCTATAGGCCCAGGGAATATCTTCTCTTTACCTATGTACTACAGCAAGCCAGTACAGAGTGATATTGTTACTTTTCTGGGCAGGTTATGAAATAATTTTGGCATCTCTAAATGCTGTTCAGGTAGAAAGTGTCTTCCTAGGAGAGCTGTCACGAACCTGCAGAGATAAGCAGGTCAATTCACAGAGATGGATGGTCCCTTGACATCTGATTCCACATTCCTTATGAAGAAAATACTCCCTTGGAAATCAGTTTCCCCAAAATGATCCCACATGATCCCATGTGATTAAGCCTGGCAATCTGCTAACCTTGTTCACTAAGATGTAGGTGATGCCCAGAGAATGACCAGATCCCCTGTCCAATTCACCTTCACAGACCTGGAACTATCAGCAACATCTACATCTTGACTAAGTATCAGATCCTATAACAGTTGTTCCATGAGACAGTCACAAAATCTGACTCTTAGCTGCTCAAAAACTCTTTTTAATGAAAGGGAATAAACTGTTAGAAGGAGTAAAAATTGGACTATACTTTTTCACTTTTTATTAGTAGACTACTTTTTAGAGTACTTTTGGATTTACAGGAAAATTGCACTTAAAATACAGAGAGTTCCCATACAGTCTGTCCCCTCCTTCCCATCCCTCATTTTACCTATTATTAGCATCTTGTGTTACTGTGGGGCACTTGTGGCAACTTTTGAGCCAATATAAACACATTATTATTAATTAAGGTCTATGGTTTACGTTAGGGTTCCTCTGTTTTGCACAGCTCTATGAATATTGAAAAATGCATCTTGACATGTATCCACCATTACATGTCATACAGAGTAGTTTCATCATCCTAAAAATCCCCTGCGCTCTTCTTATCTATCCTTCCCTTTCTCTCTTCCTCTAAACTCCTGGTAATCTTGATCTTTTTATTGTCTTCATAGTTTTGCTTTTCAGAAAGTCTTATGGTTGAAATCATACAGTATGTAGCCTTTTAAGACTGGCTTATTTCACTTAGTAATATGCATTTAAGATTCCTCCATGTATTTTCACGGCTTGATAGTACACGTCTTCTTAGCACTGAATAAGATTCTACTGCATGGATATAATTATGTATCCATATCCAACGGACCTATATACGTAATTTGACAATTATTAAAAACTGTTATAAACATCTGTGCAAAGGTTTTTGTGTGGACATATGTTTTTTAACTCCTTTGGGTAAATATCAAGGAGCACAATTGCTGGACCATACAGGAAAAGTATGTTTCATTTTGTAAGAAACTGCCAATATATCTTCTAAAACGGCTGTACCATTTTGCATTCCCACCAGTGGTGAAAGAGAGTTCCTGTTGTTGCACCGCATAGACAGCATTTGGTGTTGTCACTATTTTGGATTTTGGCTTTTCTAAGAGATGTGTAGTGGTATGTCTTTTTTTTTTCCCCTGATTTGCGATTCCATAATGACAAATGATGTTGAGCAACTTTTCATATGCTTACTTGCCAACTGTATATCTTCTCTGGTGAAGTGTCTATTCAGATCTTTTGCTCATTTTTAAATTTTTTTTTTTTGTTTTATGACTATGGAGTTTTAAGTGTTCTTTGTATATTTTAGATACTGATCAGTTATTAGATAGAGTTTTGCAAGTACTTTCTCAAAATCTGTGGCTTGTTGTTCCATTCTCTTCACAGGGTCTCTCACAGTGCAGATTTCATTTTACTTTAATGAAGTCTAACAATTTTTTTTGTTACAGGGATTGGGAATTTGCTGTTGTGTCTAAAAAGCCATCACCATGCCCCAAATCATCTCGATTTTCTATCCTGTAGAGATGTACGGTTTTGCATTTTACATTTAGGTCAATAGTTCATTTTGAGTTAACTTTTGTGAAAGATTTAAGGTCTGAGTCTAGGTTCACTTATTACATGTGGATGCCTAGCTGTTCCAGCACCATTTGTTGAAAGGACTATTCTTTCTCCATTGGATTGCCTTTGCTCTTTTGTCAAAGATCAGTTAACTCTGTTTTTGTGGGTCTATTTCTGGCTTGTCTATTCTGTTCCATTGATCGATTTATTTATTTATTTAAATTTTTTGTTTATTGCAGTAACATTGGTTTATAACATTGTAAAAATTTCAGGTGTACATCATTATACTTCTATTTCTGCATAGATTACATCATGTTCACCACCAAAATACTAATTACAACCATCACCACACACATGTACCGAATTACCCCTTTCACCCTCCTCCCTCCCCCCTTCCCCTCTGGTAACCACCAATCCAATCTCTGTCCCTATGTGTTTGTTTATTGTTGGTATTATCTACTACTTAATGAAGGAAATCATATGGTATTTGATCTTCTCCCTCTGACTTATTTCGCTTTGCATGATTTAAATGTACTTTCACCAATACCACACTGTCCCGATGGCTGTAGCTTTCTAGTAAGCCTTGAAATTGAGTAATGTCAGTCCACTTACTTTGTTGTTCTTCTGCTCCCCATAGTCATCATTCTTAGTATCCAACTGTCTATCCAATTTTGGGGTGCAATTTGCCCTGTGACTTCAATTTTCTTATAGATCAAAGGAGAGTTGTTGATTCTTCGTTTGTTTATACTTTTCCTCATTATGAGGAAGGAAGTGTTGACTTCCAAATTCTTTATCTACGTGACCAAAAACCGGAAGTCTAGCTTTTTCAATATTATGAAAATTTGACTCTAGTTTGTGAACAGTTCTGAATTAGTTAGACAAAATAGTTTCTTGAGACTTTGCATCTTTTCCTGATCTTTTCCTGCCTGAAGCAGGTCTAGGGAGTTTACTTGCCTACCTTTGTCATATGCACTGATCTTCCCAGGGTAGTAACTCTTGAAGATGGATTTTAATAAATTAAAAAATGTCAAGAAGCCATTATAAAAAATAAAAACCAGACAACTGCAGCCTAATGAAAAGATTCAATCCCAATAATGATTCACTATGTCTTAATAACATAGTTATACTACAGTCCTAGAAATGTGAACCAAAATCTGAGAATGTATATGATCTCTTCTAATTTAAACAGGATGAATCATTTTAGAAAAGGCTATGGGCTACTCAGTTTGTGGGTTAGGTCCCAGCTGAGGAGCATGGCTTTGGAAAGCCCAGTGTTTATGACAGATGAATCTAGTCATGAGAGGAAGCAACAGCTGCAGGTGTAGGTGTCAGAAATTGAACCCAGGTTCCAAATAACTGTTAGTCTCAAAGTTCTTTTATTGTCCCTGTTTGGTCCACGATTGTCTCCAATTTTAACAAAGTGGTCTGAGATAAAACTTACTTCCTTACAATTACATGATTGAGTTTGTATCCTTAAAAATTGTAGATAATAAATGTGTATATTTTATGAAAGAGTTAACAAAAGTTAACTAAAAGTTAACAAATATTGTAGGCATTGGGCTATTTTGCAGGCATATATTTTGAAATGGTGTTGTAAATTTTAGGAAAACTGGAATTGCTAAATGTATTCATCATAATAATATTAGCTTTACAGAACATATTTAATGGCTTAGGAATATTTTGTGTTTTGTATTAGTTAGTGTGCCTTGCTTTGTGTTTTAAACATTTAAAAGCATCAAGTATACAAAATTAATATTTTTGATCCTGAGAGCATATGATAAATATAGAGTTAATGTTCATCAAATGTTCAATTTGATCAGTCAGTTGTTTCTTTGAATTCCTGCCCAACTACAGCCCAACAAGCTCGTTACTGTTTCCTGGGCACACATGGCTGTCTAGTCCTGACTCTCAGATCTGGCCCTTTGGTAAAATACTGTGGAAAGTTTCTTTTTATCTGCAGAAGAGAAGAAGCAAACAGGCATTTTACAAAGTTTCCCAAACAGATATGTACTCAACTTCCTCCCCCTAAACCTTCTGTGTGTCTGAGTCCTAATCATCCTTCCAGGCTGGTTCCCCTCCCACCTCTTGTGCCAGCTCTGCCAGAGGGATGCCTCATTCTGGGATTTCCTGGAGCAATGATCCCCCGAGCTGCTGAAAGAGAGCTTATGCATTGTTGGTCATCCTTGCAATACGTGCCTCACCTTCCAGACCATATGCAGTGTGTCCTCTTGTTCCTCAAAGGGCTAAAGGAACACTGACTGATAAATACCAGCTAACTAATACTTCCCTAGAGACTGAAAACTCTACCTATCCCACTCCAGAAATGTCTATAAAATTGCTGTTATTGTATTCCCTCTGACTCCCCCGCTTGCAACTCTAGGCAAATCATTTTTTGGCTCTAATGAGTCAGAAGGAAAGAAAACATACAAAAGAGAGACTGGAGTAGGTAAGAGCCTTTAGGGGGAAAAAATCTTTAATTTTTACACAAAGTGACAAAAATGGAGTGCCTTTCCTTCCTGATCTATGGGCTTAAGTCTAGCTGAGCATGAGTTGCTAAGCAGCATGGATGGAACCCACACTGATGTGTCCGATCACCAACATCTGAGCAGTTTCCCAACTCATTATCTGCACACCGGGCTTCTGGTAGAAGTCAGGAAAAGGCCGCCATGTTAATATTCATCAGAAAATGGATACTCAGGGTGGTCAGTAGCACTAAAATGAGATAGAACAATTCATATATGGGTTCAATCACTCTATTTCCACTGTGATAGAGACGTGATTTCTATGAAGCTGTCATTAAAGTTAAACATTTATTTACCGACTGGTTGTGAAGTTTTCCTTTCTTTCACAAACATGACTTTATAATAACTAAGAAATAATAATTATTAAATTTTTGAAATGATATTCACTTCCCAGAACTTAATACACAGAAGATGCAGACTCAATAATTCAAATATCTTCCTCTCCACAGCTACAGCTGTCAATAAAGCAACAAGATAGCCTGTCCTTTCTTCTTTCAAATCCTCAGTGGAAGAAGAGTCTGATTCTGCCTTATTTTGCACAGGAGAAGTCCAGCCACATGCTTGACACTAGTAAATACTTTAGGATGACACAGGTAACGGAATGCAATTTCACTTCCATTTATTAAATTTACTAATTTTTTACTAACAGACCACCACATGCAACACATTTCCATTTAGATCCCGAAATGGAAAGAATGTCACAAATGTCACGAATTGGGTCCCATGTGCGAGGAGCTCACTGTATAGCAGGCTGATCTCTGTTCAGTAATAGCCCGAAATATAAAGTGGTAGAAAATTGCTTGGTTACTATTAAAATATATGTGTAAGAATTAATGATTGATTACCACACTTCTTTTCTTTTCGCATTATTTCCCTATCTTATTCTTCATTTGTATCCATATTCATAAATATATTAGCAAGGATAAAAATATATCTACCTACTTTTGAGTATTCACAACTTGCCATTGTGCTAATCTGTTTCCATATATTATCACATGTATTAATATTATGAATTAAAATTCTCACAGGTAGAAGGGATGTGCATTCCTCCCTTTCCTTCATTTATAATGAAAATCTTTTCTCAAAATTCCAGAACGTTAGAGCATGAAGGAATAGGAAAAATCTTTTGGTGGCTCTAAATTCTCTCCAACAATGGTGTTTTTGCCTCCAGACTCCTCCTTTGGTGTAAATCTCTATTCTTGAAAACTTTGTCCTCTGCATTGCGATTTCCATATTTCAGAAAATCTAAACCAAGAATTCCTATGGACTCCACAAGCCAGGCTTTGAGGAGGGAAATGAAGTATTTGGGTCCTGAACAAACATACAATGAAAGGGAATGGAGAGATCTGGAAGGACATAAACTTGGCACGATCTCATGAAGATCCCATATTGGGGTGATGGGCATTTCTGGTGTGGGACATAAGTCTGATGGAGAAGCCTTTAATTGATAAAGCATTGAAAAGTTGGGAGAAGAAGATGATAAACACAGTTTTGGAAACATTGAATTAGCCTACACTGGTGCTATCCACAGTGTATGTCCACTAGATTGTTGTAGAAATGGGAGGTGGGAGGTCTACGTGGAAGAGATAGATTCAGCAATGATATCAAGGTTCTTGGATAGATAATGGAATGAGGAGTGAAGGATGTGTGTGTTCAAATCCAAGCTGATCCCAGTTCACTCACCATGTTGGTGTGTCTGTGAACAAAGCTCTGAAGAGAGTCTGGGATGTGATTCCAGAAAGTTACCATCTCACCCCTGATTCTAATTGGCCTCTGTCTTCCTGGTATTGAAGTGAATGTTAACAATCCTCATATACTCATTATCCGAAAATGAATTCAGGCAAACGTATTCACCAAAGTCACTTACATGTGAAAAGGAAGATATCGAAGATTTCGGTTTAGGCCATCTAGGACTTTTACGTCCTCTGAAGTCAACTGGAATTCAAAAACCTATCACAGAAATAGAAAGAATTTTATGAGTTTTAGATTGCATGATTGACAATCTGGAAAATCCAAGCAAATCATATTGAATGGTGCAGAGGCAATACTCAAAATGTCTTAAAAGTTTCCAAAAGTTTATAAAGACATCAGGCAAAATACTCAAGTGGTAATAAATATCAGGCAAAAATTAAATAGAAATTCAACCCTGGATATAATATATTGAAACTTCAAAGACCACAGACAGTAAGGAGAACTTTTTTTTTTTTTTAAAGATTTTATTTATTTATTTTTTCCCCCAAAGCCCCAGTAGATAGCTGTATGTCATAGCTGCACATCCATCTAGTTGCTGTATGTGGGACGTGGCCTCAGCGTGGCCGGAGAAGCGGTGTGTCGGTGCGCACCCGGATCCGAACCCAGGCCGCCAGCAGCGGAGCACGCGCACTTAACCGCTAAGCCACGGGGCCAGCCCAAGGAGTACTTTTAAAAAGCTTAGAGAACAAAGCTGACATTATTCAAAGAGATAGGGTCACATACTTAGAAGATCTAGAAGAATCTAGAGATAAATTTTAAAAATACGACATATAATTTAGTAATTTTGATGAATACAGGTGGATTCTATATCCATTCAGTGAACAATTAGAATGTGAAAAAATTTTTTTGGAGATAATTCAAACCAACAACTGTCCAATATTAATGATGTCATGTTCAAAGGACATTTTACTGACTTGAAGAGGATATCACTGTATAAATGTGTGACACTTTAAGCGTCAAAAAGAATGTCAGTAATGGATTTATATGTTGAATCAAATAAATCCTTAAATCCATACTAATGCTCCAAGAGACTGGAAGATAGAGAAGGTAGATAGATAGATAGATAAATAGATATATAGATATATAGAAAGAAAGATAGACAGACAGACAATAGATAGATAGGTAGGTAGATGATACATAGGTAGGTAGGTAGATAGATAGATAGAAAGCACAATGTCAACAATTTCACAATTGAGGAATCCAAGTAAGGCATTTATTGTGTTCATCTTTCAACTTTTCTGTACATTTGAAAATCTTCACAATAGAAAGTTAGGAAAAATTATCAAAATGACATCAAACATACTAGTTATCTATGAATAAATCTAACAGAAGTATTATGTAAATATCTTTGTGGAGAAAGTTATGAAATCTATTAAAAATATATAAAGAACATCTATATAAATAAATACTCACAACATAATTATGGATTGGAAGTCTCAATATTGTAAATAAACCAGTTTTCTCCAAATTAATCTATAGTTTCAATGCAATATGTATCAAAGACTTACACACTTATTTTTCATGGAAGTTGAGAAGTGATAGTATAGTTTACATAAAGGAAAAACTAGTCAAGAATAGTCAACACATTCTCAAAGAAGAAAAAGTAATGGAGTAAAAATTTTACCATTCTGAAAAGCACAACTTATTTTTCACTATAATTAGATGGTACATAAAAGTAAGTAGTTGAATAGAAGAGAGAGGCCAGAAATGGACTGAGGGATATTTGATATATGACAGAGATGACAATGAAAATCTTTTGGAAAATATGAACATTTGGATTTCCATTTAAACATATATATATATATATATATATATATATATATATATATGTCCATTTTGACATTCTATTAAAAATCATTTTTTTGATCTTTTGAATAAATGAAAAGACAAAAACAGTTTTGCAAGATTCTCTACCCCTGGAATCTGGCCTGACTTGTAACTTGCACTCGACAATAAAATTTGCCAGAAGCAGTGGTGAATCTATTCTGAACCTAGACATGAAAAGGCTTTGCGAGTATCCACTCACTGTCTTGTGAACATGCCAATATGATGAGATGAAGAACAGGCTAGTTTGCTATAGTCTAGCCAACTATATAAAAATTATATGGAACAGAGTTTATGTACCACTGACAACAGCCAAATCAACCCCTAAATCAGAACTGCCAGATGCCCTGCATTTAACAGCAAATACATGAGAGGGTCCAGTCAAGAAGAGAATTGCTTAGCTGAGCCCAGGCTAATCATTAAACCCCAGAATCATGAGCTAAATAAATGGCTTTTGTCATAATCCTCTAAATTGGGGATAGTTTGTTATGCAGCTATAGCTAATTTTATAAAAATGATCTCACTATACATAATAAAAAGACAGGCAACTTAATACAAATGGACAAAGACTTCAACAGGCACTTCAAAAAAGTAGAAACTCAAGTAAAATAAATACGTGAAAATGAAACTACGTTATTATACAAGAAAATGCAAACTAAAACCACAAAGATTTGGAGGCTGGAGATCCCTGCTATAGTTTTGATGTTTATGTGCCCCCAAAATTCCTATGTGGGACACTAACCCCCACTCTGATAGTAATAGAACCCAGAGCTTTGAGTGGTGATGAGGTCATGATGGTCAAGCCCTCTTGAATGAGATTAATGCCCTCATAAAAGAGACTTGAAAGAGCTCCCTTGCCCCTTCTACTAGGAGAGAATACAAGAAGTCTGTGACCCAGAAGAGAGTCTTTACCCAACCATACTGGCACCCTGATCTCAGGCTTCCAGCCTCTACAACTGTGAGAAATAAATTTCTGTTTTTCGTAAGACATCCGTCTGTGATACTTCGTTATAGCACCTCAAACAGACTAAGAAAATCACATAATCCAATTCTCTCATTTTAGAATGAAGTAAATGAGAGATCACTTGAACTCGGCTACAGAGTACATTGCAGACTTAATGCAGACACTAAAATCTCTGTGTTCTGTCTAAACTTAATTCCATCCAGCCATGCTGCCTCTCCTGTTGCCACAGTAGGAGAAAACCTGTGGGAATATATAAAGGTGTACATGCATGGGAAATCACAGGTAACTCATCTGGGGTCAAAGGTGTCTTGAGAGCTTAGAAAGAAGAACACACGTGAAAGATATTCTTTAGGATCCCTATGCCCACAGTCTCACTCATCACCTGCATGTTCTCTTTCATCTGCTTCTCATTGATACTCTTGGCGAGGACCACCACCCCACGCTGTAGCTGGTAGCGAAGGGCAATCAGTGCTGGAGTTCGCTTGTACTTTTTTGCCATGGCACAAAGAACTGGATCTTCCAAGAGAACCGGGGAACTCTGGTCTACCCTGGAAGGAAATTCAGAAAACGCTGAATATCTGAGACTGAGTATTCAGTTTGTTAGGAGCCTTCCTAAATAGACCAAGTAGGTCCGGTCTAGACCAGTGTTTCTCAAAAAGTGGTCCCTGGACCAGAAGCATAGCTATCATCTGGAGACTTGTTAGGAAGGCATATTCCATGGCTTCACCCAGGACCACCTGATTCAGCAACTCATGTGTGGCACCTACAATCTGTGTTTACAAAGCCCTCCAGGTCATTTTGATGCATGTTTGTTTTGAGACCAGTGTTTCCAAACTCATAAATTTTTTCTCTTTTTTTTCTCAGTGGTTATTTTTTTTTTCTCATCTTCTTCATAAGAACAAGAGTATGAAAGGAGGAAGAGGAAAGAAAAGAACAAGATACTTTTTATTTTAACTTTTCTAAGATATTGATAAAAATTGAGTATTCCCAAAGTGAGAACTATTTATTTTACATTGCTTATAATCTGCAATATACCTATAGGAGTTTACAAAAATGTTTCAGATTGTGATTTCTTCTTTCACGATAAAGCTGGGAGTTACATAATATTATCTGATTTTAGACATAAAGTGAGACTCAGAGTCTATTACTAAAAATGTGTTAATTAGTTAATAAATATCTAAATCAAGACTTAAGCTTATGTATTTTTTTCTATTTTTGATTTATATGTAGATTTAAATGCAGGGATTTGTTATTGATTAATCTACAACCAGACACATATAATGTAAAAGCATTGGCTGGGTAATGGAATGATAAAGAGGAAGTATTTCTTCCATCCCTCTCATCTTTCTCCAAGCTAGTTGAGAGTTAATTCCAGAAAACTGAGAATGGTATAATTAAAAATACTTCGTCAAAAACAGTGTTTTAGGTAACCTCCCAGTTGTCTTCATTACCATTGTTTTGGACGTTGGGTTCCCAAAGCACCATAGGCAACTAGGATAATATCTTTTGATTTGCAGAAATCCAACAGTTTCCTCTGGTTGAGATAAGGATGACATTCCACCTGTAGAATGGCAAGATAGAAGAATGTCAGACTCTATGAAATGGAAGTATTATATCAAAAGCAAGTTTAGAAAGAAAAAAAGCTGAATATAAAACTGCCTAATATTAAATTTAAACTGGAACTATTAACATTAGGTAGTGACTTTTTTAAAAAATAAATATTATATCCCTGCTCCACAGAAGGGTAAAATAAGAAAAAAAAAATGACATTCCTGGGAACAACCAAATCTACAGATCACATCTTGGTTACTCAATACCATCGTCTACAGGGAGACATGGCTGTTTCTAGATCTTCGACAGGAAGAGAACTGTTTGAGCCTTGGACATCAAATTGTGCCAGAAAGCAAGAAATTCTTCGAAGACTCAGGGAGGGTTGTATAAAGGACAAAAGAGCCAGTGTGATGGAGATCCCACTGGTGACATTGGGTAGATTTGAGCATCAATGGTAATAATGACTAGAAGGAATTATAATACATAGAGTAAATAAAAATCCACGAGTCCATAGTGATGATAGAGAGAGAAAGAGAGACAAAGAGAGAAGAAAATCTTTGTTCCACTGATGGTGATTATTGCAGTAACTGCTTTCTCTGAACATTGATAATTAAGGGGAAGAAATTAAGCATTTACCCTGCCTTATAAGAATAACTGTATTTTACCCTGACTTGATGAGGGAATTTTCTGTTTACAATAAAATGTCAGGGGAAAAAATTATAAGAGAGTGTTTTAAATTAAAAATAATTATCTACAAAACCCAATGACATTACTGACTCAGTGTAAATCATTGATGGCTACTCAACCATTATGTGAAAACTTGGGGGGAAATATGACTTCCTCTGATGACAATCATCACTCAACAGATGGCTTGGTAATTTCAAAAGGGAAAATATACACTTACAAAGAAAATACCTGGCTATGACTAGCTTAACCAAGAGAACAAAACTAACATCCCTCCTAATAGGACAACTTTTCATGACAGGCTTCCTACTAGAGTGCCATTTGAAGGAAACAACATGCAAAGGACATTTCCTTGCCAAAAATGTTTAACTTTAATGTAATAAGGCATTCATACCTAACTTCTAATTTGAAGAAACTGGGCATAGGGTAATAAGTTAATTAACATCAAAAGAAAACAATTGGATAAATCCAGAATATTTGACAAATCTTATCAGGATGTCGTGGTAAAAAAGGATTGAATGACCATTCTAGATTAAGAGAGCTTAAGAAACATGACTGAAAGTAATATGTGGACCTCAATTGGCTCCCGATTACAAAAGAAGATCTATAAAAGAACTTGGGAAAACCACAAGGAGGACTGAACATGGATTGGGTACTAGACAATAAGCTTTCTGAGGTCTGTAGGAGTGAACTGTCATATCTATAGCTTAATTTGAAAGGGTCAGCAAAATATTACATATATGTATGCAGATAGATGCACATATATACATATATTTGGCAATGTGGCAAAATGTGAAAAATTTTGAATACAGGAAGGAAAACATTGATGTTCTCTATCATGCTCAACTTCTCTGAATGTCTGAAATTTTTCATAATAAAAATTGAGAGTAAAACTAATACTAGAATAATATGAATGTTTTAACATTTATAACTGAAAATCAATAGTGCTCTAACACTATAAGTCAAATTCTTGAATTTTATAAGACATATTTTCCAATCGAAGGTGCTTACTCCTTGACTCCAAGTTATACTATAAAGACATTATTGTAAATGAAATAAGACATTCACAGAAGGACAAGTACTACATGATAGCAGTTATTTGAGGAATCTAATAAAATAATCAAAGTCATAGAATCAGAGACCAGAATGGTAGTCACCAGGGACTTGGAGGAGGGAGAAATCAGAAGTTGCTACTTATGGCCATGCAGACTCAATTACGTAAGATGAATAAGTTCTAGAGATCTGTTGTACAACATTTTCCCCATAATTAACAATATTGTATGGTATTGTATTGCATACTTCAAAATTTTTTAAGAGAGTAGATTTCACGTTAAGTGTTCTTACCATAATAAAATAAAAATAGAATAAGAAAAGTAAGAGCAAAGACACAGAATAATGTGTCTAAAGAGTTAATTTAAGGGTAAAAATCGAGAAGAAACAGGCTAAGATTGAGTAAATCACAAGTTCTATGTTCCTGCTAAATATTCCTGAGTGTTGATTTTGCCCACCACTAGTATCACCATAAAGCATCCCTCTAGCCTGGGTGACTTTCAAAGTCTCCAGTCAATTTTTTTTTTGTATCTATCCTTCCTATTTAAAGACCCCTGAGAGCAGAGACACCAAGACAAAAGATTCAGACATGAAAACCCCACACAAACCCCTGACATCTACCTTATTTTATTTTCACACTTTGCTTATCTACTACCCATTCCACATTTTCAAGACTTTTCTTTCTGTATACAATTCCCTCCAAATCACTTTCACCCTCCCCATCTCTGGACATCCTTTACAGCTCAGGGAAATGTTTGCTTCCCTCTACTGTCTGGTAACAATTCAAGGCCTCTGTCACCTCATTTACCTTTCCTAAATTTTTATGTACAACTCAATACTAAGGTTTTACCACTATTTTCATTAAGACTTTACAAAACAGAGATATAATTATGTGTTCTATTCACACCCACCTAGCCAGAGGCTCTGCTCTCTAGAATCTTCTGTTCCATAAAGGTGGGATGAATAGGAAGGGAAGCCAAATAGACATCTGGCAGTAGTTCAAGAAGAAGGAGACGAAGAACAGAAAGTAGAGGAGGCCAAGGGGGCTCACCTGGTTGCAGACGGGCTTGTACTTGAGCCCTGGCTTGTTCAGGATCTTTTCCAGCTGCCTGCGGTTAAAGTTGGACACCCCGATGGACTTGGTCAATCCTGCGTCCTTACACTTCTCCAAGGCCTGGTGAGGAAGGGATGATGAAAAATCATTTGTGCAATTGGCTATAGATCAAGAATAAATGCAGGAAAAATTTGTTAAAAGGAACAACTCTCAGGAAATAACAATGAAGCCAATTGGCATAATTATCAAGAAGAGGAAAAGCAGTAAATTAAACAGGGAAAGAATGTAGTGACAGCAAGTATAAGAATTGCTGTCTTGTACTTAGAAAAATGTGAGAATACTACACATTGAAGGAAAGAGATGCCTATCCTCATTGTCTCAAATTCTGGTCCTCTGTTCCCCTTTATAAACATTTCAGTAATAATTTCCTCCACACGTCTACAGCATACCCATTCTTTTAAAATTTATGAATACTGAACCCCAAGATGCCTAGCCCATTCTCATAAGTGGAAGAAATGAACCAGATTCCTCCTCTCCTGGTTTCCTCCTTTGAGCTCTCTCCTTCAAGCACTCACCTCCCACGTGGCACAGAGATCCACTGTGTCAAATACTGCTTTTCCATGTTCATCTTGTGGATAAAGTTCCTCCCCTGGCTGGAATAGAAGCAGCCATTTTAGTGATGTCACAGAATAATTTCTCCAACTTAGCCAGGCTGCCAGGGACATTCA
This sequence comes from Rhinoceros unicornis, assembly GCA_028646465.1. Taxonomy (NCBI): domain Eukaryota; kingdom Metazoa; phylum Chordata; class Mammalia; order Perissodactyla; family Rhinocerotidae; genus Rhinoceros; species Rhinoceros unicornis. The sequence continues at coordinate 27,285,464 of CM053554.1, read as the reverse complement.
GGGCTGGCACAATAATCCTTCATGAGTTACCCATTGTAACACTAATATTTGCAAAGTGATTTTCATATGCAATTGTACGGTACGTCTTTAAGAGACAGGCTTCCTCTAATCTCTCACACTTATTCTACGTTTTAATAAATACTATTTTCCTAGGTCATAATAGGGACTCATAGTGACTTATAACAACGCTGTCTGCTCCCTACGTTTTCCTCTTGCAAGATACGTCCCTTGCACTGGGAATGACAGTAAGTTTCATGGCCTTATGTCTAGTATAACTACTGCAATATTGACCCAGGCTAGAAATCAGAGTTCCTTATCTCTCTGAGCATTCAACAGTCCAAGGGAAGGCACATGAACCAAACAGGGTCTTTTGAGGCTCTCTTAAGGATTAATATGTTTTCTGGAACATCCAGTGATGCTCTCAAGTGTTAATGACCATGAGCCTTGAACAGCCCCAAGACCATATTTGCCACCAACAGAAAATATTGTGACTAAAATAAAGCAAACCAATAGTAATACAAACTTAAGGGATAGAGAAAAGGAGATATTTCTGAAGACTATTCCAAACCCTTTAATCTCTCCAAAGCTTGGACTTCCCACTTACATAGTCCAATAAACTCTTTTGCATAGGACAGCTTTAGTAGCTGTCTAACTTAAAATCAAGAATTCTACATAACCCAGTCATTAATGGCTAAGTGCAGTCTAAAAAAATCCATTGTGAAGATATGCAATGGTGTAGGCAATGTCTTGGAAGTCCTTATAAAGGCTGCCAGCTTTAGACCCACCCAGAGGAACCCACATCATATCTACTTTCAACTTAAAATGGTGAGAGATGAGATCAACTCATTATGCATGTTTCATTGCTTACCACAGCTGTGTGAAACCCTATGTTTCTCACATCCCCAAGAGATTCAAGAGTCATAATCAGGACTGCATGTTGAACATGCCTTTTTTATTTCCTCAAATTTTTGAGGCAGAAGCTTTGAGATGGTTGAACTCTTTTTCTCTTGGAGGCATGGAAAGGAAAATAAGATTCAAAAAAGTACATAAAAAGCTAATCAGGAAATATTATTTTGGAGATTCTTTTGTAGCGTAATAACCCCTACATACTTCTAAGGATACTCTTAATCCAGTCATCCATGCAAGTTGATAGACATTCTGACACAAGAAATGAAATAGGTGTGACCATGCAAATTGCCAACCTTCAGAGCTGTTGGATAATGAATAATATAGAGATCCACATAGTCCAGTTGAAGATTTTTCAGAGACTGTTCCAAGGCTGTTCGGACCAATTCTGGTCGCAGGAAAGTGATCCAAAGCTGCAGAAGTTAAAAATGTCATTCAGTTTTGTTTTTCCTGTTTCACTTAAGAATTAGACATTTTTCTAACGGTTGGAAACTGATGACCACAGAGGAAAAAAACTTTTCCCTTGCATTCCATTTTGATTTGACTTACTTATAGACACTCTACTATTTGTTTGGGTTTATCATTAGTACATCTACTAACATTGGAAGGAAATGACCCAAGAGATAAAAGGTGTTATCAAATAATAACCATGCCCATTATCTGAACTCTGTTTGAAGGAGTATGCAAATGAGTTCACAAAGACAGCCTAATTCTATAAAATGTTAAACCTTATGGGGAATAAGTAGCATCTCTTTTGTTTAGATACTTATAGAGAAAATGTCCTTTGAACATATTAATATATGCTGTGCACAATTCAAGACACTTTAGCTATATCCTGTTTAATACTCAAAGTGCCTCTTATATTGCTCTCTCTTAATGATGGAGGTGAGAAGTGAGATTCAGAATGCTAAGAAATTGTAGTAAGTCAGCCAGGTGATAGGGAATGTTATAATATGATCAGTTCTATCTGATTAGTCCATTCAAAATCACACTGATATGGTCTGACGCTCAGAAAAGTAAATTGACTTTAAAATCATAGAATTTGAACAAAGCAATGATGAGAAAGCCATCATCTTCTTTTTGACAATGGATTTAATACATTAATATGTGTTAAGAAAGTTGTACCAATAAGCACATTTCAACCAACAACTACTGATCCTATCATGTAATCATCATCTCCACACAATCACATTCACACAATGGCATGCACACACATCACATACACAGCACCTTTGAATTGCAGAATAGGTCTTCTCTCTTCACAGTGCCATCTTCAATTTTGCTTTGGATAGCCAGTCCAATTTCCTTTTCATTACCGTATGCATGAGCACAATCGATATGGCGGAACCCAGCATCTATACCTAATTTGATGTCTTCCACAGTTTTGCTCTTAGGAACCTAGATGAGCAACCAAACGTAGTGGTTGGAAATTCACATGATTGAGAGAGAACTAAGGCACAACTTTGACCTTCCAAAGAATCATCTTTTCCTCATGTCTTAGGTTAGTTCTGCATGTGTGGTGATGAACCCATGGCAGTTTGCCTGGGTCTTTCCTGGTAAGTGATAAAAGTTGTGTATCCCAGGGACCCCTTCAATCCTGGGCTATCACTGCTTCATTACTAGCATCTAAGGTTCCAAAGTCCAACCCCAAGTTCATTGATTTGCTGAAATAAATAATAGGAATCAGCATGTAGTTATAGTCATGGATATGATTTATATTGTGAGGTTACTGATCAAAATCAAAAAAGGAAAAAAGTACATGGAAGGAAGTCTAAGGAAACAAGGTGATAGCTTCTAATAGTCCTCTACCAGTGTAGTCACACAGAACACACTAAATAAAAATTATATATAAGTTTAAAGCGGATATATTTAAGTTGTACAATGTGATGTTTTCATATACAAATATCTTGTGAATTGATTACCACAATGAAGGTAATTAAAATACCCATCACATCACATGGTTATCTTCTTTGTGTGAGTAGTGAGAAGACTTAAGATCTCCTCTCCTAGCAAATTTCAAGAATATAATCCATTATTATTAACTATAGTCACCACGCTGCACATTAGTTCTCCAGAACTTAGTCATTTTGTAACTGACAGTTTCTACCTGTGACCAACATCTCCCCATTTTTCCCACTGCCCCTTCCCCAGCCCCTCGTCACGACTACTCTACTCTCTGATTCTATGAGTTTGAGTTTTTTAGATTCCAGATATATGTGGAATCATGCAGTATTTGTCTTTCTGTGCCAGGATTATTTCACTTAGTATAAGGTCCTCTTGGTCCATCCATGCAGTTGTAAATGGCAGGATTTCCTTCTGTTTTAAGGCTGAACAATATTCCACTCCTTTTTAAGTATTTAAGAAGGTTTCTTTAGTCGTTGATGTTGCTAGGAACTAGAAACATTGTCTAAATGCCTTCTGCTGGTCATGTTCCTTCCTTAGGTGGAGGGACATCCAGGGGTTTATGGTAGGTGAAGCTTCAATGATATTCTTGACCCTTCCCTCCCCTTCATCCCACTTTGCACTACAAAGTAAACAAGTCCTGCCATCTGTCTCCAAAACATCTCTTTGAATATCTCCTTCTGGTTTATAAATGAGAAAGTGAGACTCAAATTTTAAGTACTACTCCCTTGTCATACAATGAGTCTAAAGACAAAATTGGAAGGCAAACTTCTGGCTTCATTTAGTGACTTGTCCTCTTTCCTCCCTCTTACGTCCAAGACCAAACTCTACCTATTTGCTTCATTCAAAAATACATTAACAAGGACCGAGAATTGAAACTTTGCAGTGAAATACCATAGCTTATTCGCTCAAATGATACTATATTTTCCATTTGGGATAAATTCCCAAGCAGGAGGAGAAGTATGAGGTGAACTACAGGTGGAGTATGCATTGCCTGGCACTCAGCAGGCTACCCCACAGCAGAACAGCAACACTCTCCCATCATTTGTCATTCAGCTCACGTTCAGGACATTGAACTGCAAATATTTCTCTGGATCATGTCTTCTTGGTGGCAGGAAATGATTTTTAAGTGAAAGAAATATATAGAGAAACCACTCCCATGTAATCACCCTCAAAGCAAGGCAGCTAATAGTCAATGTTCTTGACTACTGAGTTTCATCTCTTTTGCCAACCTAGGAAATAGATGGAAACTGGAGGAAAAGCCGGAGTAATCTGAGGGTGACCGCACTGTGAGACCCCGATGCAGAGTGAACACTGACTACTTTGTCTCTTTGTATAAGGAATGCTTCTAGCCCGGTTACCACAACCAAGTGAGCCTCCCAGAGTCACAAGGAACTCAAAGCCTTGACAACCCAGATCGGCTTCCACTCCACTCTAACCCAAGACCACTATTGTTACCTCTTCAGCTGCATAGGTGCCAAATCCCAGTACAGGAATGAAGTGGCCATCATTTAGTTCCATACGCCAACCTTTGGGATCCATTGCCTGTTGCTTCTCTCTCTAAGCAGACTCTGTTTTATTTGTATGCCCTCACAGGTTATGTGAATAACAGGAGGGTAACACCCAAGTCCATAGTCCAACTGTTAGCAAACCGACTATAGGAGGAGGATGTTTAAAGCAGTAAGACATGGAATGAGAAGAGAAATGGGAACAGTTAACTTGTTAGTTTGGTTTTCTCAAAAAGGAATCTTAATAAACTATTATATAGTGATAAAGAAACCATTAATTTCCTGCACAGTAAATTTTTCCTTCAGGATCCCTGTACATTAGGAAATTATTATAAGAGATTTGCTGAAAAATTAGTGACGATATGTTAGACTACAAACCTCCAGATAATAATCTCTTTTTTGTTTTGGCAAGATGAAGCTCTTGATTTATCATACAACATTTGAAACAATTAACTATCTTAAACTATACACACACACACATACAAATGCACATACACACAGACACACAACTTAGAAGAATGATTAATGAATATTTTTCAAAAATTTGACCCTCAATAAAGAATTTAAACTTTAAATAGAAAGAAATTTGCCTTTATACTTTCCCCATAGTAAAATTATTTTTGTTTTTTTTCTTTGCTTTATAAAAAGTATATCCCATCCAAACAAGGATGCAATCCTGAAGACTTGAATCCAAAAAAGACCTTTTGGCAAGGTGATTATTGGAGTATTAATTATTAACAGTTTTTAATATATCATGTGCAGTATGGAAACAGAATTTTAGAGTGCATATAAGTTTCACCCAGTTATAACATTTAGAAAACTATTATGATGTAACTAACATAAAAACTGATGAATATTTTATATAATTTATTGTACTGCTCAACATTATTCATGAAAGAAAAACCTGGAAACAACTTAAATTACAATAAACTTAGGGGAAATTATGATGCATTGACACAATGGAATATTATGAAGCCATTGAAATTTAACACATAGAGTGATGTCAGCAAAATGGTGGACTAGCAAGCTCTGAGTTCTGCCATGGGAACATAAGGAAACAACTAGAAATTAGCTGAAACAAGGGTGAGTTTTTACTCACCCTTGCCCCTTTCCCTCCCTGGCACAGTGCAGGCTTGGTCTGTAGGAGGTATCAGTCCATTTCCCCCTTAACTCTTTCAAACCAGAATGATGACAGAAGATACTATTTTCAATGTTCTAATGTATTTTGGGGCTGCCTAAAAGACTGCTGTCTGTTTTGCCTAACTCTAAGCTTGAATTGAAAAGTAGCTGGAATGGTTCATTGTAGCTGTAAGGGGACTATAGATGTACAGATGCCAGGGGCAAGAGATTACGAGTAAAGACATAGAACAGACCACATAAATTTCTCAGGAGAAGGTGAAGTGTGTATTTTGGGGATATTAAGACATTCAAAAAGCAGACATCTATTCAGTGGAATTCAAAAAGCTGCACACAGGAGCATGCCATACTAATAGGTGAAGGATTGTCAGGACATAGAACAAATATGCCCAATTAAACACACACCCAAATATAGGGAAAGAATTACAGACTAAAATGAAGAAAAAAACTTGGCAGAAACTGTTCCTGAACAAATATAGGCATTAGATTTAGTAGACACAGAGTTTTAAAACAACTGCCTTTTATATGCTGAAATTGACAAAGGACTAAAGGCAGTCAGGTAAATCATAAAAGAATAAAATGATAATACTAAAAATGACATAGAAATTATAGAGCCTAAGAACAAAAAGAAATGTGAGGAGATGCCAAAGGACTTACAAGACACCACTTTATTGGAGTCCCAGAGGGAAAAGTGAGGGAAAATAAGACAGAGCAACTATTTCAATAAATAATGAACAAAAACTCCCCAAACTGGGTGTAAGACATGAACAATCACCAAATCCAAAAACTCAAAGAATTATTGGTAGGATAAACTCAAAGATATCCACACCCACATACATTATATTTAAACTGTTGAAAAACAAACAAGAGACTATCTTTCAGCAGCAAAGGAAACGATTCATCAGGTACAAGGGATCTTGGATAAGATTATCAACAGATTCTCCTGAGAAACCTTGGGGGATATAAGGCATTAGGATTATATATTTCAAGTGCTAAAAGCAAAACAAAAAACAAAAAAACCTGTCAATTAAGAATTCTATATCAGGCAAAAATGTCCTTTATAATGGGGGAGTAATTAAGATAATCTCAGATAAACAAAAGCTGAAAGAGTTCATTACTATTAGAATTGTCCTAAAAGAAATGTAAAGGGAGTCATTCAGGTTCAATGAAAGGACACTAGACAGTAACTCAAAGCCATATGAAGAAATAAAGACCTCTAGTAAAGGTAAATATATGGGCAAATATAAAACCATGTACTTTCCTACCTTGGTTAGTAACTCTACTTTTTCGTTCCTACAAGATTTAAAAGATGAACTCATAAAAGTAGTTAAGTTGTGTACATTAATATGTACACAATGTATAAAGATGAAATTAGTGACATCAATAACATAATTGCGAGAGGGGAACAGAGTTGTATAGGAGTAGAGTTTATGCATGACATTGCAGTTAAATTGATATCAATTCAAAATAGATTATTATAACTTTCCAATATTATCTCTAATCTCCATGATAACCACAACGGAAATAAAAATAGAATATATACAATTGAAAATGAGAAGGGAATCAAAACATGTCGCTACCAAAAACCACAAAAACACAAAGGAAGATAGTAATGGAGGAAATAAGGACCTAAGTCACATAGAAAAAATGTATATCTTTCCCTATCAGCTATTACTTTATGTGTAAATAAACTCCACCAATAGGAAGGTATAGATTGGCAGAATGTATTAAAAGAAACAACTGGATCAAGAATATGTTCTCTATGAGATATTCACTTCAGATCTAAGGACACAAATAGTGTGAAAGGGAAAGATGGTAACAGATATTTCATGTATATAGTAACCAAAGGAGAGCTGATGTGGCTATACCAGTTACAAACAAACAAACAAACAAAAAAATTAAGACCAAAATTGTGACAAGAGACAAAAAATGGTTATTATATAAAGGTTAATCTACCAAGAATGTAGAACAATTATTAACATATATGTACCAAATATCAGAGGTCCAAAATATATGAAAACCACATTGACAGAATTGAAGGGAGATATAGACATCACTACAAAACTGGCTGGAAACGTTAATACCCTACATTTGATAATGGATAATACGAGCAGACAGAAGATCAATAAAAAAATAGAAAAGAGAGTACTATGAATAAATCTATGCCAGCAAATTGATAAATCCTTGTGAAATGGGAAATTCCTAGAAACACAACCTTCAAAGATTGAATCATGAAGAAATAGAAAACCTGAGTAGACCTATAACAATTAAGGAGATTGAATCAATAATCAAAAAACCCCAACAGAGAAAAGCCCAGAACAAGATTGCTTCACTAGAAAATTCCACAAAGACATTAAAGCAGAATTAACAACAATCATTCTTAAATCTTGCAAACACTAGAAGAGCAGAGAACATTTCATAATGCATTCCATGAGGTCAGCGTTACCTTGATACAAAGCCAGAGAAAGATACTATGAACAAAACAACTAAAGACAAATATTCCATATGGTTTCAGAATTAAAAAAATTTTACACCATGACCAAATAGAATTCCTTCTTGGAATGTAAGGGTTGTTCAACAAAAAAATTAGTAAATGCAATACATCACATTAACAGGATGAAGAAAAAACCACATGATCATCTCAGTGGATGCGGAAAAAGCACTTGACAAAACTCCACACCTTTCATGATAAAAAAAAAAACACACAACAAACTAGAAAGAGAAAGAATCTTCCTCAACACAACGAAGCCCATCTATGAAGAACCCACAACTAACATCATACTCGATGTTGAAAGACTGAAAGCATTTCCCCTTAAGATCAATAATGTGAAAAATTTGCCTGATTTTTCCACTCATAATCAGCATATTGTTGGAAGTTACAGTTACAGTAATAAGACAAGAAAAAGAAATCATATACATCCAAAATGGGAAGGAAAATGTAAAATTATCTCTCTTCCAGGATGACATGATCTTAGATGTAGAAAACCCTAAAGATCAAATGATAAACTGTTGGAACTAATAAAAAAATTTCAGCAAAGATGCAGGATACAAAACTAACACAGAAATATCAATTACATTTCTTTACACTAACAAGAACAATCTGAGAAGGAAAGTTAAAAAAAAACAATTCTATTTACTAGAGCATGAAAAAGTGTGAAATACTTGGGAATAACTTAACCAAGGAAGAAAAAGACTTATATAATCAAAATTACAAAGTTATATAATAAATTAAAGAAGAAACAAAAATATGGAAAGACAACAATGTTCATAAAGAAAGACTCAATATTAGGATGACAATATTAACCAAAGTGTTTTACAATTCAATGGATTCCTTATATATCTCAAGGACATGTGTAGCTCCTCTCTTCTCACAGTGGATCTCCTGCACTCACATGTAATGACCCTATGGAGAACCACCAGGTTAGAAGTTCCAAGGATCATTCATGATCAGTGAGGAGGTTGTCCAGAATTGGGTGGCCCCAGTGACTACCTCAAATTGGGTAGTTTCAGGATTTTCCCCTTGATCTCAATTATAGACACCACAAATTGATGACACCGAGATCAAGGGTATAACATTTGGAATTCCACATTCTGACCTTCCGTTGTGCCCTCTGGTTATTCAACTCCCCTGCCATCTGTCCCCTCAAAGTCACTCATTCAAATGGCAGGTGTCCTATCAGAATGTTGTTAAATTTCAGTATCTAGACACACTTAAGGGGAACTATAGTGTTACTAGCCGTAATTTGGGGTTGCCTGTTTCTACTGTCTACGAAATCTAGCGTCCTCTGATGCAATGGGCTAGTGTCTAACGATAGGCCAGTTTTAACGTTCACTCCAGTCACACTGCCTTCTTACTGTTTATTTCTGAATAAATACAGGAAGGAAGTACTGGTTGGGATGAGGTCCGAATGTGATGAACACTATGCTTCTTGTAATTTTTAAATATATGTCTTGAATGTGTCTGGATTAATATTAAAATTATTTCTATTTTTCTCTACTCCTTCACAGACCTGTGTCATGGTCAGTTTTCCATGCTTTGGGAAGAGACGGTTGTTGTTCTTTTAATTAATTTCTGAGAAGAAAGAAGTATCAACTTTTTTGTTGTCTTTATTTTCTGTGAAATTATATTGTGGTTAGAGCGGATTTACTCCTAGTTCACTATATTGATAAGTGGGTTTCCAACATTAAACATAGACAACAGGATATTTTAGAAGTGCTTTATAAATAAGTAATACCAGTTCCCAATATACAAGACTTATAATAGAAGAGTATTAGGTATAATTTCTGATAGAATAGAATTGGGAGATGTTTTGATTCTAGCTTTAATGAAGATGGAGAAATAAGCTGAGTTTCCTAAATGACAACTTCTGAGGGAGAACAGATATGCCTTTGGGGGATAGTGGGAAGGTGTTCTGCCATTCTCATTGTCAGTGCCAAGGTCAGAGACACACAGCTTGAACCAACCAAGCAAAGCACCCCCACCCACCCCCTGACCCTAGTGCTATGGAACCCTGTTCTGAATTGATAAGATTTGACTTCATCCAAACAAGTGCATCCTTCTTATGGTTATTCAGAACCTAATACTAAAAATGTGACATGAACTGGACAAAGGTTAAAACACAGAATGTTAACATCCCCATTGCATCATGGATGTTAACTTCCTTAAAAAGGAGAAGCAAGGAATCCCTTATAATAAATGCCTGGTAGGCAATATTGGATGTTTCCAAAGAAAAACAATTAACTACATAAAGGTCTTTCAAATGCCAGTCTACAAAATAGCCACATTCATTTTACCTCTAAAGTTTTTATAAAATTTCAGGTTCCTGTGCCAACCTGTGGATTTAGGAGAAAATAACCAGGGAGTTGACCCTGGATACCCATAGGTAACAGACCTGTGTGTGGATCTGACTCCAGATGGGGCTTGGAATGGAGGAGGTCGGGTTTAGGGAGACTCCAGGAGAACAAATTTCACCACCACTGAGGACTCTTTTAGCAAGCTAGGACCTCGGTCAGGAGCTACACCCTCTAGTTTGTCTCCAATCTGGAAGGTCATTACAAACAGTAGGACTATGGCTATCAGGCACTAATATAAACCCCTCCATAATATGCTGCTCCCACTTCAGCAGATAAAGAACAAGCAAGGACTGCTAAGACTTTGAGAAGTTGAGTGTGTTGTGGGAAGGAAAGGCGTCTTGTGGAGACTGGAAGCAGGAGGAAAAGCCTGGGACATCTAGTGACTTCTGCCTTGACCAGACCCAAACACTTGGAGGGAACGTTGAAAGGGGCCTGAGCTCCAGTGTGCTGCTCCATTAGAGATATTAGGGCAGGCTCTGATTTTTAGGATAGAGTATGTATCACACAGGTCCCAGACAATACCTTCTCCTATTAACCAAATGACCAGTTCGAATCCCCCAGCCTCCTGTGGTTCACTGGAGAAACTGGCTGGTCCATAGGGGCTTGTGCTTGACCAGTCTGGGTTAATGGCATTGATGGGGACTCAAATTTTTCCCATTTTATACAATCAGGCTGAGCAAGAAAACTATGCCAAGAGACCTCAGGATTTCCCAGTCCTGGAGAAGAAGGAGACGAGTTGACATCATGGAGATATAAACGAGTAATGCTCGCTTTGACCGGTATGTAATTTCTTGATTTTCTCCTAATTCATTCCCTACAAGAGAATTAACAGTGTACAGAGAAGAGCAAATATTTGTTCATTAAGGGCATGTTGATGGCTTAAAGAAAAAGAAAATTATGTTCTGACGGTACTTGTCCCTAGCAAGTGACCAGTTTTGTCTAATGAAGTCTCTGGGGGGAGAGTGGGTTCATGTGGTGTTTTGTGGGAACAAAAATAGAGTGTACGTGAACTTGACAGAGGGTTATGGGTGTGGTGTGTGGAATCGGGGGTTGAGGGGCTGTGCAGGCCAAGGTCAGACTGCAATTCTTTGGAAAAGGCAGGAGATGGTAGGGGCTGTATGGGAGGAGGGATGCAAGGGAGGGAGGGTGGAGAGAGGATATGAGGCACTGTTGTTGCCCTGGGAGGAATTTTAGGGAAAAACAGAGATGTTTAAGGAGATATTTACGAGGTTTGAATTAGGGTGTTTGATGAAATTCATAACCTATGGCATTTGAAGTAAAATCTACTTCAATCATTGTTGTGTCAGAGGGGTTCTGTCTGAAGAATACCATGTGCCCTGAATGTGACATCAATTTAATTGAAGGAAAAGCTGAGGCTCTTTTGGGGATCACTGCCTTTTCTGCATCATTTTTTATTTTAATATCACTCAATACAGTCTTCAAACCCTTAGAATCCACTGGGGCTCTTACTCTCAGAAGATGACTCAGCAATTTCCACGGATTGTGAAACTCCTGGCTGGTGCATAGCAGGAAGCTATAAAGAGAAAATTATTAACTTACATGGCTGATTTGGTTAAGATACAATCAGATCAAAAAAATGTATCTCAGATTAGCTTAAGCCACACAGAAGTGTGTTACTTCCATAAGGAGAAGTCAAGAAGAAGGGCCAGGTTTGAGTCCATCATGAGAGGCCCAAATCTTCTCTGATATTCTCTTGGCTCTTCCTTCTTCTGTGGATTGGCATCATCCTTGGGCTGGGTGAAGACAGCACAGAAATTTTAGACGTCACATCCCAACAGGTCATATCCAGTTCACATGAGAGGGGCTGTGTGTTTTAAGAAGTGAGGGAACCTCTCTTAGAAGCCCCCCAGCATACTTCATCTCATGTGTCATTGGCCAGGATTGGGTCATAGTCCTCTTCTCAAGGTGATTACAGGTCAAGGGCAGTGGAGTGAACATGAGTGACATAAACAAACCATTTGGAGTACAGCAGATGTTGGGAAGACAAACACTTTGACCACTGAAATCATAGTCAGAACCTGATGGTCTTTACATTAGGTGTTTCAGACCTTGACCACACTTAGAACTGCTGGGTAAGCCTTTAAAACATAAGGATACCTAGGCTTTACAGTGGTCAAACAAATAAGAATCTCCAGTGGGTGTGAGTCTCAGCTTCAGATAAAAGCATCCACATTAATAAAAGCAGAGCCATTGTCTTTGCTGTGGAGTCAATTGTCCTGTTTAACTGGTACAAGGAGAGAATAAGAGGTGAAACAATCAGGAGCTGTCATCCAGCAGCAAATCTGTTTAAAGTACAAGCATAGAGAGAATGAGTGGACTCTGATTTCACTTCAATTTAACTTCTTACTTAACCTTATTTGAATATGTAAACTTCTATGGGAACTGAAGAATGAAAATGGAGAAACAGAGTCAGTGATTACAATTCATGATGCATCAGTAACCTGATGGATTGAGGAGGAGTAGAAACCACAGAGTAAGAGAATTGATTGGAGTGGAATGTGTTAAAGTTAAGATTTCAGAGATGAAGCAGTTCTAAGAAGTAAACATGGGAGTAGTTCCCTCGTGTAGTATAGGTACAAGTAGAAACTCTCAGTAGTTGAGACATCAGAACATTGAGAAGCTTGAGTTGCCTGCATGAACAAGGATGATGTCAACATATCCTGGGAAGGAATTATAAACTAAGACCATGAAGAAGGAGTATGGAGAAGTGGGTAAGAGAATAGGATCAAGATGATGTCAGCCTTAAAAGGACAGTCATGTGCTTCTCTCTTTCTAAGGAATTTAACAACCCTTGATTCAACGGGCTATTGTCTAACCTTTCTCTGTTCTAACCTATGCTCTGGTTACACTGCATATGGATCATTAGATACCGATCCAGTGGTCAATTTTTTGTCCTCATCTTTCTTGTCCTATTTGTAGCATTTGACTCTTTTCTCTGAAATAGTGCCTTCATTTGCCTCCCAGACAGAGCCATCTCCTGCTTTCCCTCATACCTCACTACCCCTCCTTCTCAGCCATTTTGCTGTTTCATCCACATTTTTAACAACTTCTTAATGACGGGATCCCTCATGGCTCTTCTCTTCTCTGTCTACATTCACTCATCTAATCTAATCTCTGATCATCTGCCTTTGTGGCTTTAAAATCCAGCTTTATTCTGACAAAGACCAAATATGTATCTTTGGTCTAGACCTCTCCTCTATCTCTAGACTTGCATGCCCCATGGTCTACACAGCATGTTCACCTGGATATCTAACAGACCTCTCAAACATACATGTCTAAAATTAAACTCACCATCTTCCCACAAAAATTTGCTCCTTCACATAATCTCCAACTCAGCAAATTACAACTCCTTCCTTCTAATTCCTTATCTAAAATTGTATGGAGTCAAAGCAGGCCCCATGGTGTAGTGGTTAAGTTCTGCATACTCTGCTTTGGCGACCTGGGTTCAGATCCCAGGCACATACCTACACCATTTGTCAGCCATTCTGTGGTGGCAACCCACATATAAATTTGAAGAAGACTGGCACAGACATTAGCTCAGGGCTAATCTTCCTCTGCTAAATAATAATAATAATAATAATAACTTTGACTCTTTTTTTTCTTTTATGTCCAATATGTTAGAAAGGCTTCTTGACTCCACTTTTAAAATATATCCATATTCTGACAAATTCTGACCACCTTGACTGCTCATACATGATCCAAGCCAACATCATCTCTCACCTGAAGTTTTGTAGAGAGCCCTAAAAGAGGATTTTTTTTCCTTTTTTTTTCTTCTCTGCATAACATCCAGACTGATCCTTTCAAAACATGTCAGCTCATTTGGCTACTCTGCAATCTTTCTCCACTTCTCTCAGAAAGAAGTTAGTCTTTCAGAAGCTTACATAACATAGCCTGTCCCCTATTGTGGATCTGGACCTTATCTTCTACTATGATCTCCCTTGCTTACTAAACATCACCAGCATTAGCCTACTTGCTGTGACTTAAGTATTATAGGAACACCCTTTCTTCTTTGTCTTAGTGTTTTCTGTTCCATGTCCAGGAATACTTCCCACACATCCACATAGATGACTCTCTTGTCTCTTTCAAATATTTGCTTGAGTCACCGTCTCAATAAAGTCTTTTCTGACCATCCTATTTAAAATAGCACCTAACACTCCCACTTCCCACCATTGCCTCTTTCCTGCCTGCTTAATTTCCTCCCACATCTCTGTAAATCATCATGAAAGATCTAACAATTTAACCTGACTTGTAAGCTAACATTTTAACTTGACATAGTTTCATTGATGCTGGTAGAAACTTGTGGGTCAGAGAAGGACGGTTTATTACTCACAACGTAAGCTGTAGCCAAAGTAACAACATTTTTTCCAGCTTTATTAAAATATTATTGACATATAACATTGCATAATTATAAGATTTACAATGTGAAGATTTCATACATCAATATATTGTGAAAATGTTTCCCACAATGAGGTTTACTGTGCTAGGTCCTTGAGCCCACATTTCTACAGGGTGAAGTGAAGGGGCCCACATGACGCCTGAACTTGCAGGTTGACTTACAGGAGGAAAAGGAGACTAGGGAACTCAGGTGGATAATACCAGGCACTGAGGGTCGCTGTGCTTTTTCTGGAGGGAGGTATTTTCTTTATATTACTGGACAGTAAACACGCCTTCTATTTCTTTTGAGGGAGTCACTCTCTCTTTATTCCAAGGCTGTTTGATGGACAACTTCTTGAAAAAATAGTGGGCAATGCAGAGTAGTCAGTGCCTCTGCTTACCAGGCATAGAGAAATGTGAAACCCTGCAGAAATATCTCCCTAAAGCCACTTACCCGTTTGTAACAGCTCTGTACTCCTTATTTCCTTCATAATTTTCTTCCTCCTCTAGACTGTAAACTCAAGACATTACTTATTTTAATTAAATTCTAGTCTAACTTATTTATTGTGAAACAATCTCAGGCACGCGATGGATGTT
>CM053554.1:27205661-27269665 GCA_028646465.1 Rhinoceros unicornis | reverse complement strand
TGTTTCTTTTTTATTTATTTTATTAAAAAAATCCATCCTAACAAAGGTGCACTCATGAAAATGTTGCTTGTAAAAGACATTTTGACAAGGTGATTATTGGAATATTATTACTAAAAATTTTTGGATATCATTTGCAGTATGCAAACAGAATTTGAGAGTGTTTATTTATTTCACCCAGGTGTATCTTTAGTAAACTATCATGATGTAACTACCAAAAAACTGATGAATATATTTTATAATTTATTATCTTGCTCAGCAGTATTCATGAAAGAGAAAACTCGAAAAACTTAAAATACAATAAACTTAGGAGGAAGTAGGGAAATTATGAGGAATTGATACAATAGCATATTATCAAGTCATTTCAAATTGAACACATAGGGTGATGTCAGCAAAATGATGGACTAGGAAGCTCTGTGTTCTCTTTATGGAAACATAAGGAAACAACCAGAAACTAGCTGAAATAACTTTATAGGAGCTCTGGAAAACAGTCAAACAAAGGTTTACAACAAAGTGAACACCCAGTTAGGAGAAAGCCAGATTCAAAGTGGTGGGAAATTTCATCATGTTTTTACTCACCCTTGCTTGTACAGAGTCTGGCACAGTGCAGGCTTGGTCTGTAAAAGGCGTCAGCCCAGTTCCCAGTTACCTATCTCAAACCTGAGTGGCCTAGACGTTCTTATCTACAATACTCTAACCTATTTAGGTGCTACCTGAAAGACTGTTTTCACTTAACTTTAAGTTTGAACTGAAAAATAGGTAGAGTGGCTCATTATAGCTGCATGGGGACTATCGATGCACAGATGTTACAGGCAAGAGATTGAGAGGGAAGACATAGAATAGACCACATAACACTCTCAGGAGAAGGTGGGGTGTGTATTTTGGTGATATTAAGACATTCCAAAAGCAGCCATATATTCAGGGGAATTTAAGAAGCTGTGTGCAAGCCAGGCAAGATGCATGCTCATAAAAGTACTGACATGACCTCTAGTTTTCATGTTGGGCTGATTGTATGTCTAGGAACATCCCAAGCTGATAATTGAAGCATTGTCAGGGCACAGAACAAATATGCAAACAGTGGGAGAGGTGGCTGTTTTTTTTAATGCTCAATTAAACTTACAAAAAACATACAAAAAACCCCAACAATTATTGACTAAAAAGAAAAAAAAATAATTGGCAGAATCTGTTTCTGAGCAAGCATTAGGCATTGGAATTAAAAGACAAAGAGTTTAAAAATAATGTCTTATACATGCTGAAATTGTTAAAGCAAAATTTTGAGAATGTACTAAAGAAATTAGGTAAATAATATATGAATTAAATGATAATATCGAAAAATATAGAAATTATTGATCCTAAGGAATAGAAGGGACAAAATGAAAAAATGTATACAGACCTGAAAGGACTTATAGGATACCATCATGTGGACTAATATACACATCAGAGCCCCAGAAGGAGAAGAGTGAGAGAATGGGACAAAGAGATTATTTGAATAAATAATGAAGAAAAACTCCCCAAACTGAATTTAAGACACAAATAATCATCAAATCCCACAAACTCAAAGAATTACATGTAGGATAAATGCAAAGATATTCACCCGCACATGCATGATGTTCAAACTGTTGAAAAACAAAGACAAGAGACTATATTGAAGCAGCAAAGGACACATGACTCATCAGGTACAAAGGATCCTGGGTGAGATCTTCAACAGATTTCTCATCAGAAACCTTGGAGGACATAAAGTAGTAGGATGATATATTTAAAGAACTGAAAGAAATAATGAATTCTATACCAGGCAAAAATATCCTTGAAAAATGAGGCAGTAATCAAAATAATATCAGATAACCAAAAGGTGAAAGAATTCATTACCATGAGAACTGCCATAGAAGAAACACAAAGGGAGTCCTTCAGGTTCAGTGAAAGGACAGTAGACTGTAACTCAAAACCATATGAACACATAAAGACCTCTGATAAAGGTAAATGTATGGGGAAATATAAAATCATGTAATTTTGTAATTTTGGTTTGTAACTCTACTTTTTCATTTCTACAAGATTTGAAAGATGAATGCATAAAAATAGTTATGCATCTATGTTAATATGTAAGCAACACATGAAGATGAAATCAATAACGTTAATAACATTAATTGGGAGAGATCAATGGAGCTGCATAGGAGTAGAGTTCTTAAATGGCATTGCAGTTAAGTTGGTATCAATTCAAAATAGATTCCTATAACTTTGCAATATTATCTGTAATCGCAATGATAATCACAAAGAAAATAACAGTAAAATATACACAATTTAAAAGATGAAGGGAATCAAAACATATCACAGCCAAAAATCATCTAAACATAAAGGAAGGAAGTAGTGGAGGACAGAAGGGGCTTAAGTCAAATAGAAAACAAAATTAGAAAGTAAATCTTTCCCTATCAGTAATTACTTTACATATAAATAAACTCCACCAATCAAAAGATATAGATTAGCAGAATGCATTAAAAAAAAAGAGGATCAAGTATATGTTCCCCATAAGAGATTCATTTTTGATCAAATTACACAAATACTTTGAAAGAGAAAGATGGTAAAAGGTATTCCACGTATATAGTAAGCAAAAGAGACCTGGTGTGGCTATACAAGTAACAGGTTAAAAAATAAAAAATAAACAAATAAAAACAAAAATTGTGACGAGACAAAAAATGATTATTATATATTGATAAAAGGGTCAATTGATCAAGAATATTGAACAATTATAAACATATATGTCTGAAACATCAGAGCTCCAAAATATATGAATATAACATTGACAGAATTGAAGGGAGAAATGGGCACCACTACTAAACTAGTTGGAAACCTCAATACCTCACTTTCATTAATGGATAAAACAACCAGACAGAAGATCAATAAGGAAATAGAAAAGACAGTACTATGAGCAACTGTCTGCCAACAAATTGAGAAATCCTGAGGAAACGGAAAGATCTAGATGCACATCCTACAAAGACTGAATCAGGAAGGAATAGAAAACCTGAGTATAGCTGTAACTATTAAGGAGATTAAATCAGTAATCAAACACCTCCCAATAAAGAAAATCCCAGGACTGGATTGCTTCACTAGTGAATTCCACCATGCATTTAAAGCAGAATTAACAACAGTCATTCTTAACT
Source organism: Rhinoceros unicornis (assembly GCA_028646465.1). Lineage (NCBI taxonomy): Eukaryota > Metazoa > Chordata > Mammalia > Perissodactyla > Rhinocerotidae > Rhinoceros > Rhinoceros unicornis. Next base: position 27,266,516 of record CM053554.1, on the reverse strand, counting down.
CTTGCAAAAAGCAGAGAGGAGGGAATATTTTCTAACTCATTATATGAAATCAGAATTAGCTTGATACAAAGCCAGACAAAGATCCTATGAGAAAATCAACTAAAGACAAACATTCCGTATGGATTGAGACGAAAAAATTGTTAAAATGTACTATAAACTGAATTCAGTATCATATTAAAATTTTTACAACATGAACAAGTGGGATTCACTCCTCCAATACAAAGATATTTCAACATACAAAAATTAGTAAATGAAATACACCACATTCACAGGATGAAGGAAAAACCACATGATCATCACAGTGGGTATGGAAAGCCCTTGACAAAACTCAACACCTTTCATGATAAAAAACACTCAACAAACCAGAAAAAGAAAGAATCTTTCTCAACATGATGAAGCTGATATATGAAAAACTCACAACTAATATTACATTCGGTGGTGAAAGACAGAAAGTATTTCCCCTAAGATCAATAACATGAAAAGTTTGCCTGCTTTTGATATTCATAGTCAGCAGAATGTTGGAAGTTGCAATTGCAGTGATAGGAGAAGATAAAGAAATAATATGCATACAAAACGGGTAGGAAAATGAAAAGTTCCCTCTCTTCCAAGATGCATGATCTTATATGCAGAAAACCATACAGATCAAACAATAAGCTGTTGGAAGTAATAAACAATCTCAACAAAGGTGCAGGATACAAAATCAATGAAGAAAAATCAATTACATTTCTGTACTCTAACAATGAACAATCTCAGAGGGAAATTTATAAAAACAATTCCATGTATAACAGCATGAAAATGAATAAAATACTTAAGAATAAATTAACTAAGGAGGCAAAAGATTTGTAGAATCAAAATTACAAAAAGTTGCTTAAAATTAAAGAAGACACAAATATGTGGAAAGACAATCATGTTCATAAACAAAAGACTTAATATTAAAAGAGCAATACTAACCAAACTGATTTACACATACAATTGATTCTTTATATATATCCCAACAGCCAGTTATAGCTCCTCTCTTCTCACAGTGGATCTCCTGCACCCATATGTAATGGGTCTCCCTACAGAGAGCCACCAGGATGGAAGTTCTGAGGATCACTAACAAGCAGTGAGGAGGTTGTCCAGAATAGGGTGGTCCCAGTGACTACCTCAAATTGGGGTTATTCAAGATTTGTCCCATGATCTCAATTATAGCGCCCACAAATTGATGACACTGAGATCAAGAATACACTAGTTGGAATTCTACAATCTCACTTCCCTTGCGCCCTCTCTGATTGTGGATGTTATTTTATTTTCACCTACTAAATTTTCTTCCTTAGTCTGCCCCCTGATTATTCAACTCCCCTGCCATCGGTCCCACTTAAGTCACTCATTCAACTGGCAGGTGTCCTGTCAGAAAATTGTTAAGTTTTAATATGCAGACACACTCAAGAGAAACAACAGTGTTCCTAGTAGCAGTTTGGAGTTACTGTTTCTCCTCTTTGTGAAATTCAGCCTCCAGTCACACTGCAATCTGAGTATTAGTTTCTGAATAGACACAGGAAGGAAGCACTTGCTGGGATGAGGTCCTAACGTGACGAACACTATACTTATTATAGTGTTGGAATATACATATTGAATGTGTCTGGGTTAACATTAAAATTATTTCTATTTTTCTCCACTCCTTCACAGACCTAAGTCATGGCCACTTTTCCATGCTTTTGGAAGTGATGGTGATTGTTCTTTTAATTAACTTCTGAAGAGAAAGAAAGATCAAAGTTTCTAATCTCTTTATTTTCTGTGGAATTATACTGTGGGTAGAGAAGATTTGCTCCTAGTTAGCAATATTAATAAGTGTGTTTCCAACATTAAACATAGGCAAGACTGCCTATGTTTAGTTGCCTTTAGGACTGCCTTATAAATAGTATATATCAGTTAACTGTGTGCAAGAGTTAGAACAGAAGAGTATTATGTATAACTTCTAATAGAATAGAATAGGTAGAATTTCTGATTGCAGCTTTAATGAAGAGGAAGAAATAAATTCAGTTTCCTGAATTACAACCTCTGACAGAGAACAAATGTGGCTTTGGGGGAACTAGTGGGAAGCTGCTCTGTCATTTTTGTTGTCAGTACTGAGGTAGAAGACACACAACCTGCACCAACTAAGTAAAGCACTGCCTCCCACCACTTACACCCTAGTGTTATGGAACCTTGTCCTGAATTGGTAAGATTTGACCTCATCCCAACCAGTGCATCCTTCCTGTGTTGTTCAGAGCCTAATGTTAATAATGTAATGTGAAGTGGACAATGGTTAGAAGAGGGAATAGTCAGACAATAGCCCATTGCATCAGGGTCATTCAATTCCTTCAAGAGGAGGAGCAGGGGACGCCTTATAATACATGCGTGGTTGGCATTATTGGATGTTTCAAAAAACAAACATATACTACCCAACGTATTTAAAAAGGAATTCCCAAATACCTGTCCACAAAGTAGCCATGTTCAACCCACCTCTGAAGTTTTTATACAAGTTCAGATTCCTGTGCCCACCTGAGGATTTAGGACAAAATAACATGTGAGTTGACACTGACTACCTGTAGGTAACAAGATCTGTGTGTGAATTTGGCTCCAGTAAGGGTTTGGACTGGAAGAGATCAGGTTTAGGGAGATACCAGGAGAACCAAGTTCACCACCACTGAAGACTCCCTGAGCAAGCAAGGACCTTGGTAAAGAGCTACACTCTCTAGAGTGTCTCCAATATGGAAGGTTTCATAACAAACAATATGACCATGGCTATCAGGCACTAATGTGTTCCCCTACATAACATGCTGGTCCCTCTTGTGCAGGTAAAGAATATGCAGGGAATGCTAGGACTTTGAGAAGGTGCATGGGTTCTGGGAAGGAAAAGAGCCTTTTGGAGGCTGGAAGCAGGAGGGAAAGGCTGAGACACTTAGCAACTTCTGCCCTTCACGGGACCCAGAAACTTGGAGGGAAGTTCGAAAGGGTCCTGAGACCCGGTGTGCAGCTATGGAGGGGACACTAGGGCAGGCTGAATTGTATGATAGACTATGATTCACAGAGGTTCCAGGTTGAACATTCCCCGATTAATCTAATGACCAGTTACAATCCTCAGCCTCCCAAGTTTCATTGGAATAACTGGCTGGTCCACTGGGGCTTGTGCCTGACCAGTCTGGGTTAATGGAGTTAGTGGGGATTCAAACTGTCCCCAGTTTACACAATCGGTCTGAACAAGAAAACTGTATGTCAAGAGACCTCAGGATTTTTCAGTCTCAGAAAGAGAAGAAGAGAGTGTCCTGGAATTATAAATAAGCAACGTTTGCATTGATGAGTCAATAATTTGTTTATTTTTTCTTGATTCATTCCCTACAACAGAATTATCAGTGTACAGAGAATAGCAAATATTTGCTCATCGAGGGTTATATTGACATGGTTTAAAAAATAAAGAAAATTATGTTCCAGAAGTGCTTGTCACTAGGAAGGGACCTGTTTTGTCTAATGAATTCTCTGGGGTAAGAATGGGGTTGTGTGGCATTCTGTAGGAACAAAAATGCACACTTGATCTTTACAGAGGCTTAGGGGTGTGGTGTGTGGGGCTGAGGGGCTGTGCAGACCAAATGGACTGCATTGCTTTGGAAAAGGCAGGAGATGTTAGAGGCTGCATGGGAGGAAGGTAGGAAGGGAGGGAGGGTGGAGAGAGGATGTGAGGCACTGTTGTTGCCCTGGGAGGAATTTTGGGAAAAAAACAGAGATGTCTAAGGGGATACTTATGAAGTTTGAATTATGGTGTTTCATGAAATTCATAACCCATGCCATTTGAATTTAATCCACTTCACTCACTATTGTGTCAGAGGGGTTCTGTTTGAAGAACAAAATGTGTCCTGAATGTGGCCTCAAGATGAGTGAAGGAAAAGCTGAGGTTCTTTTGTAAATCACTCCTTCTACTGCATCATTTTTTATTTTAAATTCATCCAATACTGTTGTGAAAACATTAGAATCCACTGGGGCTCCCGATCTGAGAGGATGACTCAGCAATTTCCACAGATTGTGAAACTCCTGGCTAGGTGCACTGTGCAGGGATTTGTGAAGAGAAAATTTTTAATTTATATGGCCGATTTGTTTAGGATACAAGCAGGTCAAAAAATGTATCTCAAATTGTCTTAAGCACCACAGAAATCTGTTACTCTTGTAATAACAAATCAAGAGGAAGGGCCAGCTCTGGATTGGTCACGGGACATCTTGATCTTCTCTGATATTCTCTTGGCTCTTCTTTTTTCTCTGTATTGGCATCACCCTTGGGCTGGGTGAAGACAGTGGGGCAGTTTCAGACATCACAGCTCAACAGAATATATCCAGTCAAAGGACAAGGGCCCCCTGTTTTAAGAAGTGAGGGAAACTCTCTTAGTTGCCCCTAGCACAGTTCTTCTCGTGTGTCACTGGCCAGGATTGGGTCACTGTCCAGTTCCCAAGGCAAAGACATGACAAGGGCAATGGAGTGGACATGAGTGATGTAAACAAACCATTTGGAGTACAATGGGTGTTGGGAAGGCAAAAACTTTGACACTGAAATCACAGTGAGAACCTGATTGGCTTTAGATTAGACTTCCAGATGTTGACCACACTTAGAACTGCTTGGTGAGCCTTTAAAACATAAGGATACCTATGCTTTATGACAGTCAAACAAATGAGAATCTCCAGTGTGTGTGGGTCTCAGCTTCAGATAAATGTTTCTACATTAATAAAGGAAGAGCCATTGTCTTTGTTGTAGAAATATTTGTCCTGTATGACTGCTGCAAGGACAAACCTAGAGGTGAAAATCCAGAAGCCCTCACCAGGACCAATCTCTTTAAAGGAGAAATCTAGAGAGAATGAGTGTAGTATGATTTAATTTCAATTTAGTTTATTATTTCACCTGATTTGAATGTGTAAACTTCTATGGGAACTGAAAGGATCAGAATTGGAAAAAGAGACTCAGTGACTACAATTCATGATACATCAAGAACCTGATGGATTGAGTTGCAGTAGAAACCACCGTGTAAGTTTATTTATTGGAGTGGGATTTGGTAAAGTTAAGATTTCAGTGATGAATCAGTTCTAAGAAGTAAACATGGGAGTAGTGACCTCGTGTATTGTAGGTACAAGTAGAAACTCTCAGGAGTTGAGGGTGTCAAAACACTGAGAAACTTGAGCTGTCTACATGAACAAGGATGATGTCAACATATCCTGGGAAGGAATTATAAGCAAACATTGTACTGAGAGGTGAGTAAGATAAAAGGGTCAAGATGATGTCAGATTTAAAAGAACAGTTACTTCCTTTCTAAGGAATTTAACATCCCCAATGTAGTGAGCTATTGTCTAACCATTCCCTGTACTAAGCTTTGTTCCAGTCACACTGCATTCTGAGTATCAGATTCCAATCCAATGGTCAGTTTTCAGTCCTCATCTTACTTGTTATGTTAGTAACATTTGACGCTTCTCTTTGAAACAGTTCCTTCAATTACCTTCCAAGACAGAACAGTGTCCCCTTTCCCTTTTACCTCTCAACCCCCCCGTCCCAGCCTCCTTTGCTGGTTCCTCCACTTTTTAATGACTTCTCAATAAAGGGGTGCCTCATGGCTCTTCTCTTCTCTGTTCACACTCACTTATCTAATCTAATCTCTCATCATCTGCCTTTGTGGCTTTACAATGACAGCTATATGCTGACAAATCTCAAGTAAGTGTCATTGGTCTAGACCTCTCCTCTCTTTCTAGACTTGTATGCCCCACTATCTACATAACACCTTCACTTGGGTACCTAACAAGCACCTCAATCATACATGTCTAAAATTAAACTCATTATCTTCCCACAAAAATTTTCTCCATCTCCACAAATGGCAACTCCTTCCTTCCTATTCCTTAACTCAAAATGTCTAAAGTCAACTTGGACTCCTTTCTTTCCTTTTACCTTATATCCAATATGTTAGAATGTCTTCTCAACTCTACTTATGTAATATGTTCATATTATAACAGCTTATACCCACCTTGACTGCTCATACCATTTTCCAAGCCAACATCATCTCTCACTTGAATTTTTGTAGAGAGCCTTATAAGAATGTTATTTCTCATTTTCCCTCTCAAAACTATATCCAGACTGATCTTTTAAAACATGTAATCCCATGTAGCTGTTCTGCCACCATTCTCCATTTCTCTCAGATAAAAAAGTCTTTCAAAAGCCTGCATGACATGCCTGCCCTCCATTGTGTATCTAGACCTTATCTTCTAGCACTATTTCCTTCACTTACTAAACATCACCTACGTTGCTGTCATTTAAGTATTATAGGAATACTCTTTCTTCTTGGTCTTAGGGTTTTCAGTTATGTGTCCAGAAATCTCTCCCACACATCCAAATAGCTCATTGTCCTGTCTCATTCAAATATTTGCTCAAGAGCCACCTTCTTAGTGAAGTCTTTTCTGGCCATCCTATTTAAAATAACACCTAACAGTCCCACTGCCCACCACTGTCTCTTCTCATGCCTGCTGAATTTTTCTCCTTAAGGCTGTCAAGCATCATGGAGGATCTAAGATTTTAACCTCACTTGCAGGCTTACAACTTAATTTGCCATGGTGTCATGGATGCTGGTGGAAGTCATGAAACTTGTGAGTCAGAGAAGAAAGAGAGTTTAATACAATAGCTGTAGCCAAAGTAACAGCATTTTTTCCAGCTTTATTGAAATATAATTGTCATATAACATTGTGTAAGTTTAAGGTTTACAATGTGATGATTTGATACATAGATGTATTGTGAAAATGTTTCCTATATTAAGGTTTGCTGTGTTAGGACCTTGAGCCCCATTTCTACAGGGTGAATTGAAGGGGCCCATATGACACCTGAAATTTCAGGTTGACATACAGGAGGAAAACCTGACTCCAGGGAGCTCAGGTGGATTATAGCAGGCATAGAGGATCCCTGTCTTTCTGTGGAGGGGGATATTTTCTTTATATTACTGGACAATAAATAGGCCTTCCATTTCTTTGTTGGGAGTCACTATTTCTATATTCTAAGGCTGTTTATTGAACAAACTTCTTGAAAAAATAGTGTGGAATGCAGGGTAGTCTGCACCTCTGCATATCAGGTTACAGAAATGTGAAACTGGATCATACAGTATCTCTATTTTTAATTTTTTGAAAAATCTCCATACTGTTTACATAGTGGCTGCACCATTTTCTTTCCCAACAGCAGTGTATGAGGGTTCTCTTTTGTCGGCATCCTCTCCAACATTTGTTACTTTTTGTCTTGTTAATTATAGCCATTCTGACAGATATAAGGTGAAATCTCATTGTAGTTTTGTTTTGAATTTCCCTAATAATTACTGATGTTGAACATCTGTTCATATCCTCTGCCCTTTTTTGATCAGGTTGCTTGTTTTTTTGTTGTTGAGTTGTATGTTTTCTTTATATATTTTGGAAATTAACCTCTTGTTTAAGATATGAATTGCACATATTTTCTCCCCATTGGTGTGTTGTCTTTTCATTTAGTTCGTGGTTTGCTTTGCCTTGTAGAAGCTTTTCAGTCTGATGTAGCCACATTTTTTTGTTTGTCTTTGTTTCCCTTTCCCGAGGAAACAGTTTTTGAAAAATGCTGCTAAAATCAATGTCAAAAAGAGTACTGCGTATGTTTTCTTCTAGGAGTTTTATGGTTTCATGTCTTACCTTCATGTCTTTAATTCATTTTGAGTTAATTTCTGTGTATGGTGTATGATAATGGTCTACTTTCATTCTTTTGCATGTGGCTGACAAGTTTTTTCCCACAGCATTTATCGAAGAGACTTTCCTTTCTCCGTTGTATGTTCTTGGCTCCTTTGCCAAAGAATAGCTGTACACAGATGTGTAGTTTTATTTATGGGCTTTAATTTCTGGTCCATTGATCTGTGTGTCTGTTTTTGTGCCAGTACCATGCTGTTTTGATTACTATAGCTTTGTAGTTTATTTTGAAGTCAAGGATTGTGATGCCTCTAGCTTTGTTCTTTTTTCTCAGAACTGCTTTAGCTACTCGGGATCTTTTGTTACTTCACATAAATTTTAGGATTCTTTGTTGTATTTCTGTGAAGAATGTCTTTGGGATTCTGATTGAGATTACATGAATCTCTAGATTGCTTTAGATAATATGGACATTTTGCCTATGTTTATTCTTCCAAACAGTGAGCATGGAATATCTTTCCGCTTCTTTATTTCTTCCTTCATTTCTTTCAATAGCATCTTATAGTTTTCTGTGTATAGGTCTTTAACCTCCTTGCTTAAATTTATTCCTAGATATTTTATTCTTTTCATTGCAATTGTAAATAACATTGTACTCTTGACTTATTTTTTGTTAATTTGTTATGAATGTATAGACATGCAACTGATTTTTGTAGGTTGATTTTGTACCTTGCAACTTTTCTGTAGTTGTTGAATATTTCTGATAGTTTTCTGGTGGGTCCTTTATGGTTTTCTATATATAGAATCATGTCATCTGCAAGCAATGAGACTTTTACTTCTTCCTGTCCAATTGGGATACCATTTATTTCTTTTTCCTGCCTAGTTACTCTGGCCAAAAACTCCAGTACTCTGTTGAATAAGATTGGTCAGAGTAGGCACACATTTCTTGTTCCTATTCTCAGAAGGATGGCTTTCAGGTTTTTACCATTAAGTATAATATTGCTTTGGGTTTGTCATATACGACCTTTATTACATTGAGGTACTTTCCTTATATACCCACTTGAGAATTTTTTTTCATAAAAGATTATTGGATCTTGTCAAGTGTATTCTCTACATGTATTCAGATCATCTTGTGATTTTTGTCCCTCATTTTCTTAATTTGGTGTATCACATTGATTGATTTGCAGATGTTGAACCCTCCCTCTGTCCCTGGTATGAATACCACTTGCTGAAGATGTATGATCCTTTAATGTATCACTGTATTCAAATTCCCAATACTTTCCTTAGAATTGTTGTAATGATTTTTATCAGCACTATTGGCCTGTAATTTTCCTTCTTTCTATCATCCTTGCCTGGTTTTGGTATCAGGATAATGTTGGCCTCATAGAATGAGTTAGGAAGTATTCCCTCTTCTTCAATTTTTTGGAAAGATTTTAGAAGGATAGCTATTAAATCTTCTTTGAGTGTTTGGTAGAATCATAAAGAAAAGGCAACTTGACCTAGACTTTCCTTTTTTGGGAGGTTTTTGATCACTGTTTCAATCTCTTTACTTGTGATTGCTCTATTGAGCTTCTGTATTCTTCCTGATTCAGTTTTGGGAGGTTGTGTGAGTCTAAGAATTTATCCCCTTCTTCTACGTTATTCAATTTGATGGCATAGAGTTTATCATAATATTCTCTTATAATTCTTTGTATTCTTGTGGTATCTGTTGTAATTTCTCCTCATTTTTTTTAATTTTATTTATTCATTTATTTTTTCCCCCAAAGCCCCAGTAGATTGTTGTATGTTAGTTGCACATCCTTCTAGTTGCTGTATGTGGGACGCGGCCTCAGCATGGCCGGAAAAGTGGTGCGTTGGTGCACGCCCGGGATCCGAACCCAGGCTGCCAGCAGTGGAGTTCACGCACTTAACCACTAAGCCATGGGACCGGTACTCTCCTCTTTCATTTTTACTTTTATTTATTTGAGACTCCTCCCTTTTTTTCGCTAATGAGTCTGCCTAGGGGTTTGAAAATTTTCTATACCTCCTCAAAGCACCAGCTTTTAGTTTCATTGATCCTTTCTATTGTTTCTTTAGTCTCTGTTTCATTTATTTCTGCTCTAATTTTTGTCATATCCGTCCTCCTACTGACTTTGGGCTTTGTTTGTTTTGCTTTATCTAGTTGTGTTTGGTGTACTTTAAGAGTAATTATTTGTGTGTTTTCTTGTTTATTGAGGTATCCCTTTATTGCTATAAATTTCCCTCTTAGTACTGCTTTTCCTGCATCCCATAGACTTTGCATGTTGTATTTTCAATTTCGTATGCCTTCAGTTATTTTTTTTTATTTCTCCTTTGATTTCTTTATGGATCCAGTGGTTGTTCAATAGTAAGTTTTTAGTTCTCCATATATTTGTGACTTTGCCAGATTTTCTCTTATATTTGATTTCTGGTTTCATTACATAGTGGTAGGAAATGATGCTTGATATGATTTCAATCATCTTAAATGTACTGAAGCTTCACTCGTTTCCCAACATATGGCCTATTGTTGGGAATTTTCCACGTGCATTTGAGAAGAATGTGTATTCTACTATTTTTGGATAGAATATTCTATATATCTCTTAAGTCCATCTGGTCTAGTGTTTCATTTAAGGCCACTGTTTCCTTCTTGGCATTCCATCTGGATGATCTATCCATTGGCATAGATAGGATGTTGAGGTCCCTTACTATTATTGTGTTGCTGTCAATTTCTCTCTTTAGGTCTGTTAGTAGTTGCTTTGTATACTTTGGTGTTTCTGCTTTAGGTGTATATATATACACATAAGTTCTGTGTCCTCTTATGAGTGGCCCTTTTATCATTATGTCCTGCCCCACTTTGCCTCTTATTGCATTTTCTGTCTTGAAGACTGCTTTGTCTGATTTAAGTATCTGATTAAGCATCTGTTTTATTTTGCTTAACATCTGTTTTGTTTACCATTTCCTTGGAATATCCTCTTCCATTCTTTCACTCGGATCCTATGTTTGTCTTTAGAGCTGAAATGTGTTTCCTGGAGGCCATATATTGATCCGTCTTGTTTTTAATCCATCCAGTCACTCTGTGTCTTTTGACTGGAGAATTGAATCCATTTACATTTAAAATGATTACATATACATGAGTGCTTAATACTGCCATTTTTTCTTTTGTTATCTGTCTTTCTATATTTCCATTGTTCCTTTCCACTTGTCTTTCTGACTGTCATTTCTGTTTGGTGGTTTTTGGTGATGGTTTTCTCATTATTTATGATTTAAGGCTATGATCTGATTTTTTGTTTTGAGGGTACCATGAGGTTTGTATTTCATAGATAAGAGAGTCCATTTTCTGATAGATTCCTATCTCCATTAGCCTAAGCAGGTTCCATCCCCTTCCTCTTCCCTTTCTGAATTATTACTGTCACAAATTATTCTTTTTTTGTGTTGTGTGTTTGTGACTAACTTGCAAAGTTTATAATTATTTGAGACTTTCTGTATCTTTACCTTTATGTTATAGTTAAGAGTTTGCTAACTTATTCTGATAGAGAGCTAGAATTTTTTTTTTATTTTTTCTGTCAACTTGTCTCCCTGCTCAAACCTTTGTAAAACTTTGTTTTTTCGTTTCAGGTAGGAGGGCTTCCTTCATCCTGTCTTGTAAGGCAGATCTAGTGGCAATAAACTCCCTCAGCTTTTGTTTATCTGGAAAGCTTTTATTTCTTGGTCCTATCTGAATGACAGTTTGCTGGATATAGTATTCTTGACTGAAAGTTTTGTCTTTCAGTATTTTAAATACACCATTCCATTCTCTCCTAGCCTATAAGGTTTCTGCCAAGACATCACCTGAAAGCCTGATAGGGGCTCCTTTGTAGTTTATTTTCTCCTGTCTTGCTGCCCTTTATATTTTTTCTTTGTCTTTGACATTTGCCAATTTTAATATTATATGCCTTAGAGAAAGTCTTTTTGTATTGATGTAATTAGGAGTTCTATTGGCTTCATGTACTCATAAGTCCAGTTCTATCGCCAGGTTTGTGAAGTTCTCAACTATTATTTCTTTGAACAAGCTCCCTCCTCCTTTCTCCGCCTCTTCACCCTGTGGAATATCTGTACTGTTTACATTGCTTTTCCTAATGGAGTTGGATATTTATCAAGGAATTTCTTCATTATTGAAAATTTCTTAGTTTTCTCTTTCCCTCCATCTGCTGCTTTTCTAGATTTCTATCTTCTAGCTCACTTATTTTCTTCTTTATAAGGGAAGCTCTATTTTTTAGGAATTCTAGATTTTTTTTTTGTCTCATTAATTGTGTTCTTCATATCCAGAATTTCTGTATAGATTTTTCAAGGGCTTCAATCTTTTTGGTGAAGTATTCCTTGTGCTCATTTATTTTATTCCTGAGCTCATTGAACAGTCTTTCTGAGTTTTCTTATTAGTAATTGAGTTTCCTTACAGCAACTCTTTTAAATTCTCTGTAATTAAGATTGCAAATTTTTGTAACTTCAGTATTGGTTCTTGAGACTTGTCATTTTCCTTCTTCTATGAGGAGTTACTATAGATCATCATGATGTTCGATGAATTGATGCTTTGGTCATGCATTTGCAGTAGTAACAGGTTGCAGATTCCACCTCCCACCACTGGAGGAACAAGAGAAGTTTTTTCTGCTCCCATCCCATCTGCTGGAAGTTGTGCTGGTAGGTGTTCTATGATTTTGATTTTGCTCATGATAGGTGCTGAGTGGTTCACTATTATGGTGATAGGGGACCAGCTGAGCTGCTGTGATAGGCAGGAGGGGTGCTTCCTTTGCTATGCGGGCTGGCACTGTGCTTGGCACTGTGCTACTGGGCAGTTTGGTTGAGCCACTGCACTACGTGGTAGGAGCTCCATCTCATGGGCTGAGCTGCCATCACTTTGTGAGCAGGGTTCTGACAGGGGGTGCTACCATGTAAGGTAGGCACTCCTGTGGGCCAGGCTACCACCAGAAAAGAGTTTGTGTGCTGGCCAGGCTGACCCACCTCCTCTTACAGTTGCACTGGCCACTGTGTGAGACTCTGAGACCTAGATGGCTACAGCCAGGAAGGGAGAGTGTTGTGCTCACTTAATTACACTGCTTCCTGGTTATGCTGCACCCCCCACATGCATGGATCTCTCTGGTGTCCTTTTGTGCTGTGAGGGAATCTTCTGTTAGTTACTGAATATCTATTTAGTTGTAATTTAGGGGGAGAGACAAAGGGAACAACTCACTTCACCATGATGCTGATGTCACTCCTCTCAAGAATTTTGAAATGAGCTAATTACAAGTTATTTTTATTCTCTATATTTTCTCTTTTATTTTTCAAGTTTTCTGTAATTTGTGTGTATTATTTTAATAATCAGGATAGGTAAACATCCTTATTATGAAGTCTTTATTATTTCAAAAAATTAAACAAAAATGAAATGAAAAAAAAGAAAGGCCAACAGCCTGCAATTAGATATACTGCTTTGAATCTCCTCCACAAAGTACAGAAATCCTCTTCACACCTTTAGAAGCAGGAAATTCTGGTAGAGCTCATGGTGGATAGGTCAGGGTCGAGAGTCTTCAGAATATCATTAATAAGGGTGATCAACAGCTCTGAAAGACAAGGAAGGATATTAATATATTAACTCTATCTTCAAAAAGACAGTTTCTTTGAGGATGCAGTCAGGATGGGCTGAAACTAAACTTACTACTATGTTCCTCCTTCTACCCTGACACACATACATACAGGCTCCCTGTCCATGTGGAAAGTCTACCTGTACGCCCAGTTCCCCAACATGCCTATGAAATATAAATGTCAGGGCCATGCATAGTTTGATTTAGATTATAATTTATATATATTTATAAGTGAGAACTACATTAAAATGTGATCATTTTAGCCCCAAGTGTAACTTTTGTCCCCAGTCATAAAGAGTGATCATGGTAAGAATTTTGCTGCTCTTGTACACGCATTTATTAAACAAATATATACTAAGCACCCTCAACAATCATTAGCCCTCCATTATGGAACTTCTAACCTGTTGAGGAAACAACAGGTACATGTACATAACCATACAAACAAAATGTGTGTATTGTTTTCTGAATTTATAATTTATGAGAATTCTTGCTATTCAATAATTAGTATTGCTATCATTTCCTTTTTTTTCCATGTTCTTCTTTTCCAATTAAATTCATCCTTTTCAATTCAATTTCATTCAAGAGTGCATTTTGAGAAATTTTATGAGCCAGGAGCTGTGCTATTGACATAGGACCACAAAGATGAGTGAGACTAGGCATTCACAGCCTAATGAAGGAGATCATATTCTTAGAAAAAAGCCTTTGGGAATAGAATACTTACTTTCTCAGAATCGTGATATAGTTTTACAAACAATAAGGATAATTTTGAAATCATTCTTTTGGAACTAAATCTATATTTTAAAACTAAAATTTTATTTCCCCTATCTCTAAACTCTCTTTCAAACTTCTCAGTTCGATGAGTCTTCTTTCTCTTCATCTTGAGATGCTTCTGCAGGAACTGTACTACTATAACGATACATTAGTGAACAAGTCAAAGTCAAAGGAGGTGGAGGCTCCCATGAGATAGTATCTTGATAGACAAAGGCCACTCTAGAGTAAGCCTTGAGTAACCCAGAGCATCTTATCCTGATGTGTGCCACTGGGGACACATCAGTCACTAAAGTTAGGGTCAATTAGTTTGATGATCCATTTATAATTCATTTTGGTGAGAACACATGGCCGAGGAAATGGGAGCTGTGTGAGGGAAAAAAGGCCCATGAAAAGATAAATTTGGAAGAAATGAATGGTTTCTTGGAACAGAAATACCCAATAAGGAAAAATACTGGACACTTCAGAGAGGAAATGGAAGCAAAGCCATGGTATGACTTTAACAGCACCTACGCACATCTGTCTTCCTTGAGTCTCTCTTTCATAAAATATTAATGTTACGCTTTCCTGTAGTGTTAGGATAAAAGTGCATAGACTCCAGGATCGATCAATTATTACATATTAATTATTAATATAATCATATTTCTGCTGAATTTAAAAAGAATTAAAGATGAAACATTTTATAAGCCCCTAAAAGTTAGGGGATCATAGGCACTGTGCCCTCCATGTCGAATGGGTGAGTTGTCCCTGTGTGGAAGCTCAGCAGAGACAGAGACTAGGTGCATAAAAGTACTGAATTCTCCATGATGCAAACTCTGGCCATTTTACTGATGGTCTATCCTGGGTACTACTTAAGTTTCTGTTGGGTCAGAGACTGAGCCCTTCGCTAACCTCTGGACCGAGATTTACAGCAGGCTTCTGCTTTTCTTCTAAATGACCAGTAAGGCCTGGCTTCCTGAGTGTGGAAACTTACTTCTTCTGCTAACCTACATGCTACAGAAAACAACTGTGGACAACAATCTACATGTCACTTAGAACAGTAATTTTTCATAATGGACATTTCAATTAAGACCATCAATTGACTTCATAACTTCAGGTGTCAATTCAAAGTCAAAAACATGAAATGAAGGAGAGAATCACATTAAACTCTCCCCTAAGTTAACTGTCTTTTACCTGGGAACTTGAGGGATTTCCAGCTGGACGGAGGCAAGGAGAGCATCCAGGGAAGAATTCCCTGTCATCAGCTTCTGGGTGTACTAGCCTGAGAACTCTTCTGTCTGGATTATCCACCTCTCCTTCCCCACTTCCTTTTCTTTTCTCTCCACTTCACAAAAGAAAAGTTCACAACTCATCAATCTCAAATATTTCTAAGTGAATTTCTTGTGATATAAAAGAAAAAAATCTCCTTTTTCCAAACAAAGGGACAGTTCGACAATCTGGACAAAATGAATTCTGACTTGCCCAGACTTTCTTCAAGTTTATCCTTCCCCACTAGCGCCTAGAATTTGACAGCCTCAAAATTAAGCAAGAATTGGGAGGAAGAGCAATCTCCTCTTAGGTCCTCTCCAAGAATCTGTTGCCCTCCAGAAAAAGTTTTCCTTGATCAACTCTTGGACCACACCACCTGTTTCTCCCATCCTCCAAGTGCCATTCTCTTTCTATGGGTGTTTACTCTTCCCTACAAAAGAAAAGACTTTCTAATTAATCTTTGAGACACTATACATCTAATAATCAGATACTTCTCGCTTTTGAATACAGTCTCTTTTACTTATGTCCAGATTTGTTTTTATTTGATGATACACAGTCCCTAATGGAGAATCAATTAATAGCAAAGCAGTCAGATCTTTGGTAAGAAATATGAAATCACGAAGCTTATCATTTCATCCCGGGGACAACTTCACGGAAAACTCAGTGCATTATCTTTCTATCTATCCGTCATCTATCTATCTATTTACCTATCTATCTATCTATCTATCTATCTATCTATCTATCTATCTATCCTTCTCTCATTCATCTTAAAAATATACTCCAGAAGTGAATTTGTTTTCATGGAAATAAATATTAACATATTGAGTTGAATTGAAGAAGAAAATGGGATTTTTTCCTTATTGGTTTAACAATGAGATTTACATTTGTTTAATACATATTTTTATAAATTGAATGAACTAAGTCTGTAGCTCCATAGTTTTAGACAAATTAATTATAAATAAAATGCTCCAATGTTATCTTTAGCTAATATTAATCTCATGATGAAATTTTTAGCTGTGACTTTAAAACGGCATAGGGCTTAGGTAGTTTTTCAAAATTCTCATGAGGTTCCCAACAAAATAAGTTTAAGACTACTGATTAATCTAGGGGAGCAGGAGATGTATGAGGGAAAATTTAGGGAACAACATTACTCATTTGCTTGTTAATTTTGTCTGTCTGTAAACTTATATCTAGTTTCCTATCTGCCAGGAGCTCTGCTAGGTAAAAGGTGTTAAAAGATAACTCAGAAGGGTTTAGGCTCTCACAATCTAGAAAGCACAGTGACAAATAAGCAAACAAAGTTGAATAAGGGAAAACTCACTAACAGAGCTATGCCTAGAGTTATATTAGTCAACAACTGTGTTGGAGTGTCCCAGTGGTTTAACAAAGCAGCTAATGCTATTTGGTTTGACACTGACATAAAAATAGGAGTTCATCAGGTAGAGAAGGTGCAGAAGATGTACCAGGGTTTTTAAAGTTCTTTAGTGCTTGGAAGGACTCCTACAACTGATGAAAAAAGAAAGAGGAAATGTGCTCAGTGTCACACAACTAGGAAAGTGGCAAAATCAGGCCTAGAAGCCATAAAAATTAGGACTCTGAGACCATTACTCTCTCTTCCCACCTTTCCAAGCTGCACCCTTAGCACACAACGGAGAGATGCATGGAAATGAATGAACATGGGTGGCTGCTGATAGGCAAAAAAGATGACCCCCAATACACCAACATTCATCACTCTAGAGGGACAATCCAGTCTATATCTCGAAGTTCTCTTTGATTTTCATCTCCCTGAAAGTCTCGGCTAGGACCACATTAACCCATCCCCCCACAATTGCTGGTAGCAATCGGTGACCCAGCCTGGGTTTTGATTGTGTTTCTTGGCAATAGAATTCAAGATTGGCTCCTCCAAGAAGTATGGACTATCGATTTCCACCCTGAAAACAAACAAACAAATAAAAAAACATGTACTTGAAGGGTATAGAACTGAAAATCTAGAGTTGCCTTTTCTCAAAATTCCTATGATAACTGAGGAAAGTGGGAAAAATATGGTACAATTAAAGAAGAGTTACATGAATATGTGCAGAGATTCATTAGTAATTATAACAAACCACAGACAACTGATATTTCCATCAAGAGTTGAATGGAGAGATAAATTGCAGTATTTATCCATGAAATATAATACTACTCAGGAGTAAAAAGGATTGAACTAGATACCTGCAACAATGTGTATAAATCTCACAGGTATTATGCAGAGACAAATAAACCAGACAAAAAGGAATATATACTTTATGACTTCTTTTATATATATATATATATATATATATATATGAAGTACTAGAACTTACCAAGCTAATCTAAGTTGAAAAGAAATCAGGAAGATGGCCTTGAGGTGAGGAAGAATTGTCTGGAAAGGAACACAAAGGAACTTTGTTGGGAGATAGAAATTTTATATATCATGATAGGAGTCAGGCTATACAGCACATCCCTTTGTCAAAATTGGACAGCTAAGATTTATACATGAGAAGCAGTGTAAATTTTACCATTAAATCATTTTAAAAATAATATTTAGATTGGGGTTTGGAGCAAGTGGATGCATAGAGGGAAGAAGAATGAAAGAGCGTTGTTGATGTTTGAAGCCTAAGGATGGTACCTAGGAATTCACTACACTATTTTTTTTTTTTGTTGAGGTAACATTGGTTTATAACATTTTATAAAACTCAGTTGTCCATCAATATATTTCAATTTCCCTGTTGACTACATCATGTTCTCCAACCAAAAACTAATTACCATCCATCACTATACTCTTATGTCCTGTCACTCCTTTCTTCCCCCTCCCTCCCCCATCCCCTCCGGTAATCACCAAACTAATCTCTGTATCTATGTGTTTGTGTCTCTTTGCTGTTACCATTTGTATCTTTCACTAATGAGAGGAATCATAAGTTTTGACTTTCTCCATCTGACTTATTTCACTTAGCATAATGCCCTGAAGTCCATCCGTGTGGTCTCGAACAGCAAGATTTCATTTTTTTCAGAGCTGATTAGTATTCCATTGTATAAATATACCACATCTTTTTTATCCATTCACCCATGGATCACTATGCTATCATGTTCACGTCTTTCTGATTGAAACGTTCCATAATAAAATGTTAAACCTTAATTTACAAAAGGGTTTCTTCTTCAATAGAGTTGCTGACATAGGTTCATTTTGATATTCTCATGACCAGTTTGGGTCTCTACAGGACCCCGGGCACTGTAGGCAACTACAACAATGTCCTTGCACTTGCAGAACTCCAGCAAGTTGCTCTGGTTGAGGTAAGGGTGACATTCCACCTGTGAGTTGCCAAGAACAAAAGGTGTCAGAATACATGAGGCAGTAACATGTAAATTTGAAAAGTCCTTTAAAGGAATATCTAACACTACATTAATATAAGCATTATACGTTTCAGACGGGGGTACTTTTCCCATGCACATTCTGAAATACCTTCAAATGTTGTTGGTTTTCAGAAATGATAGAACAATTCTCTTCTTATATTTTTATCAGTGTTTAAAATGACTAAAGACTCGTACAAACAGGTTGTGGCCTCAAAATGTCATTTCCCACTGAAAGAAACCAAGATTTCTTAGAAAAATTAGTGATTCCAGGTCTGGGCAAAAAAGCTGCAAAATGAGTCGATAACATCTTAAACTCTAGAAAGTGAAGAAAATAGTAAAGATGATGAAACACGTCAAAGGATTCAGGAGCTCACTGGAAGAGGCAATAAAATGGTGGCAAATTGATCACAAATAAGGATATTAACTACATTGAAAGGAAAATACCATATTTGTTAAAAATCATGAATTCACAATGACATGTATATGTGATAAAGTCTTTAGATGGAATCTCAAATTTACAGGGATACAAGGACAGAGTGGGATGTCAAACTGCTTCACAGGGTGAATAAGTAACACCAATTGTGTGGTAAAAGTTAAATGAAAAAGGCTTAGTTTCTTTCATAGATAAATTGAAGTAGGAAGAGAGAGGAAGGAGAAAGAGGAGGAGGAGGGAAAAAGAAGGGGCATATTTTAAAATATTTTGAATTATTTTTACAAATCGATTCATAGAAGTGAAATAAGTAAGACAAAGAAAATAAATATTTGAAGATTCTTTTGCATAAATATCAAACTGTTTTACAAAAGGGCCATGCAACTCTACAATGTCACAAGGTTTGAAATTTGAAAGCATTCGGTGTTATCAGAAATTATTTATTTTCGTTATGATTTCTCCATTATTTCACTTTCTGCTCCTTTGCTTTTTGACTCTGGCTTTTTCTCTCACCTCTCTGTAACTGCTCCTATGAGGTTTCCAAGAACTTTAGGTCATTAAATCCAATAACACTTTCCATTATTATTTGGATTGGCTGCTCCTCAGCAGGATACACCCTATGGTTCATGCAAACACGTTCATCCCCATTTTTCGCTTTCCTGACACCACACTCCTCATTTCCTCTCTTCCTGTCTGGCAAGTCCTCTTCAATGCCCTAACCAGTGCCTCTTTCCCTGACTCTTAAATGTTGACTTTCTTTCCCTTTCCTGTTCATCCTATGAACTTTCTCAGGGAGAAAATCCACTTCTGTGAGCTTAATTGCTACCCATAACGCAATGACTCCAAAATCCAAAACTGACTGCCTGCCTGAGCTCCAGACCAGTATTGTCATCTTCCAACTCATCATCTCCACTTGGATGTCTCATAATAACCTCAAACACACCTCTGAAGAGTTGAAACAATACTCTTCTCATGCCACTCAATCTGTTCCTTCTTTGGCATTTCTTGTGGCAGTAAAAGGAACAGTTGACACCAAGACAGAAACTTGGGAGAAGTTAACTAAGGAAGAATGTGTGAAGGGTGGAAAGCAAGGAAACCCCAGTGGGCTCCAGGCTCACCTAGTTGGAGATGAGCTTGTATTTGAATTCTGGCTTGTTCAGGATCATCTCAAGTTGTGTGTGGTTGAAACTGGACACGCTGATGGACGTGGTTAAACTTCCATCTGTGCACTTCTCCAGGGACTCAGGAGGAGGGAAATGACTGGTAAACTTTTCATGCAGTTTGGCCCTTGATTTGACATTGAATGTTTGAAAACCAGAAATCTGTTATCATACATATCACAATGTGAATGAATCCATTTTTTCACTCGAATATATTATTTCCTATTGTCCATTATTGTTATGTACACAACCTTTGTCTCCTTGCTTCTATTACATGCACACTCAGGTTCATAAATTGACATGAAGATGCTTTTCAATTCCCCCTTTCCTTCCCCATCCTGTCTGTGTTCCGCTTTGCTACTGGTATCTAATAGTTCTTGTCAAATGATATCAGAGTTAAGGGGAAAGAGCAGCTCTCAGGTTTGTTTAGTAGAGGGTATCTACTCTGCTCTTTCTTCCTCTTTCCTAGAATGGTGAAAAAGTTTGTGGGAAGGGCCGCATAAGGGCAGCCTTCACTCTCCTCCAGTCCACCCTTCTGTTAAGTCAGACACAGCTTTCCCTCCCTCCATGGGCCTTTTTATCTGTCATGACATGTAGCTCTATTTTCTCTTGAGTTTACTCTGATGATCCCCTTATAGGGCTCCCAGGCTCAACCTGACCAGAGGGCAAAGAAACCCCTACTTCAAACCATAGAAGTTTAGATGAAAAATAGCCCTGAGATGTATCTTATTCAGCCCTCTTTCTTTACAGATGAGAACATCATGGTAGAGAGACGTGCGGCAACATGGCCAACGGCAGACAACTGATGGGGCCACCCTCTTCTGACTCCCCTTCGAGTTATTTCTACCTTGACAACCAGCACCTCGTGGGTGTCAATGGCAATACTTACCTCCTATGTGTCACAAAAGTCCATTATATCTAAAATAAATTTCCCACTGGCATCCTTTGCGAAGAGCTTCTCCCTAGCCCAAACACAGCCAGGAGAGAGGATTAAGAAGATATTTTCTTTTTTCCTTAGTGTATGACTTTCCTGCTGCCCTGGGAGCTGGGTCACAAAAGTAGCAAGAAGCTAATACGAATGTTTGTGTGTGTATGTATTTCTGTGTGTGTGTGTGTGTGTGTGTGTGTGTGTCTTGTGTAAGACAAAACATGGGAGGAAGGAAGATCAGCAGCACCTGAGAGACAATAGCAAAGTGCCTCTCCCCCAACCACCTCCACCCTCCTATCCACCCCCACCTCTGAACTTATAAATGAACAATAAATGAAATTATTGATTTCATTTCCAAGGCACTGGCTGGTTTGCATGAAAGGACTTACTTTACTACTGAGCAAGGTGTTTTAGCTCTAGTTTATGATAACCCAACTCAGAAGTAGTGAGGATACCAGGTGTGCTCAGTGAATGTCCACTGTGATGAGAGGTTGGATCAGTGAAGCCCAAAGGAGCCCAGTTGTACAATATGTACCCTCGCATGATATCTCACTCTTGGTTGGAAATGAGAGATCCATATGATAGAGATCCTTCCCCTGAAGAGGTGGAGATATCCAATTATAACTGCAGTCTGCTGTAATTCAACTTTCTTGAGCAACCTAATCACTAAGATACTACAGAGGGAAACATCACTTAGAAATTTAAGGTGGTGTCCTCAACTCTTTGAGATAGAGGCAGTAAGATCACTGAATTTCAATCCTTCTGAAGGCTATGGGATAAAGATAAAAGAAATCTGGATGGTGAAGTGACACAACTATTAAGGAGAGTCATAGATCATTTACCAATTCTATCCACCACGCTTAAATCTACCACTCTCAGTAAACACCCAGAAAACTGACCTTGAATGAGAGAATGGAGGTGCAACAGCTGTGAAGAAATACTCTTGGGCAAAGCAAAGAAGGCAAAACCTGACCTTTATTGCAATTGGAACACGAAAGATGAAGAGAGCTATGTAGTCTAGTCACTGTTTCTTCAGTGATCTTTCCAGGGCTGTAGTTGTGGAAAGTAGTCCAAAACTGCAGTGACCAAAAGAAATAAAAAATGGCTTATGATTTCACACATTTGGGGACCAAAATTAACTTCATAGTTAAAAGATTGAGAAGTGACTAACAAACAACTGTGGTGGTTTAAATATATGAGGTGATAGGGCTACATTTACTTGACTTAGAATAAATGAGATCAATGGGATACTGAGATTTACTGAGTGACCCTAAGAAAAATTTGAATAAAATTGAGACGGCCCAGGAAAACACCCTGAGTGTTTCAAGGATTAAAAAATTCATCTCTGGAAGGAGAGTCAAGAAATTCAGGCAAAGGGAAATGGAACCTACTGTCCCATATACTAAATACTGTAAGAGCTCTGATGGGAGGCCTACATTCTAAGATCACATTATCACTGATTTTGACATACATAGGATCATTTTGGAGAGATCTCAGCTGTCTCGACATTGGAAACAGGGTTTCCCACCTTAGAAAATTTTACATGTTTCTGTAAACCCAATGCTGACTTGCAAAGAGTATTTCCTAGTCTGGTTCCCTTTTCTGAATAATATGTCAGCCTCACTTGGATGTGTCCTGAGAGAAGCTGCTGAATGATTGAAAGAGTGGACTCCCTCCATAGTGGCTCAGTCAATCCATACAACAGATATAGAACAAAAGTATCATTACTTGTGTTTAACATACGAATGCTGACTGTGTTCAGAGAGGTTGAGCAACTGTGTCCTACCCATAACAAATTTCGGAGCAAAGCAAGCCTTTTCTGTTTTCTATTTTTCTATAATGAGCCTCTGCAAAGCTAGGAGGAAAATAAATTGTTCTAATCAGAGTAAAAGTTGTTTTCTTTCTTTTTCAAAGTAACATATCTATGATGACAGCAACCTCTCATGACTCCACCCACAGCACATTAGTGGTGTAGAATATGTCCTCTCTCTTCACAGTACCATCCATCATCTTCTTTCAGTGGGCCTTGCAGATCTCCTCCTCATTTTGATAGAAATATGCCACATTGATGTGATGAACACCTACATCAATACCATTTTGGCAGTTTCTCCAACCTGGCTCTTAGGAACATATAAAACATGAATAAGGAGATTTAGAAATCCACCCAAATCAGAGAGAGGCAATTTATTTCCTGCATAGTATTTTCACCAGCTGTTTCTCCGTGTCTCCTCTTCCCTTATTTGATGGTACAAGTCTTGGTAACAAACTTCTCCTGTGGGGCACAGAACAAATTTCAATATGACCTCTAATTGGAAATGAATCTGTGAAATGGGCTTTGCCATAGAAGACAGAAAATTGAGTCTCAGTCAACAAAGAATTCATGTAAGGAAGTAGCTAACAGGAAAAATTCTGAAACTTGGAGAAAACTTCCCACAATATAGATGGAGAAAGATAGATATAGACATAGCGGTATACGTAGATGTAGACATACATGTAGACGTAGATATAGATGTAGATGTAGATTCAGATACAGGTACAGATATAGATATAAATATAGATATAGATACAGATTACAGCATATACTTTGACTTAGGATTGGAAATGAGTCCATAATACCAATCCTCCATCCAGCTTCCATCCAACTAGGGTCTTAAAGTCATGCATAATTGTTATTTATCCTTCATACCCCAAGTGCTGTCACTCAACATTTATGCAATAAGCATTTATTAAGTGTCCCCTGTGTGCTGATATTGTGCTAGACCCTGAAGCCCTGGGAATTTAACCATTAACAGAAGATATCTGCTTGAAAGTTCTAAAGGAAAACATAGGGGGCTGCTCTTTGACTTTGGTTTTGGCAATCATATTTTGGACTTGACACCAGAAGCAAAGGCAATAAATGCAAAAATAAACAGATAGGACCACTTCAAAATAAAAAGCTTCTGCACAGCAAAGGAAACCATCAACAAAATTAAATGGTAGCCTATGGATTGCGAGAGAATATTTGCAAACTGCATATCTGATAAAATGTTAATATCCTAAATGTACAATGAAAATATACAACTCAATGGTTAAAAAAGAAATAACCCATTTGAGAAATGAGCAAAGGGCTTGAATAGACATTCTCACAAGGAAAACATACAAATGGCCAATGGGCACCTGAGAAGGTGCTGAATATCACTAATCATTAGGGAAATGCAAAACAAAACCACACTGAGACATCGCCTCACATCTGTTAGGATGGCTCTTATCAAAAAGACAAGTGATAACCTGGAAGCAACTCAAGTGCCCATCAATGAATGAATGGATAAAGAAGATGTGGTATGTATATACTAGGGAATACTACTCAGCCATAAAAGAAGACAAAATTGTGCCATTTGCAACAACATTCATGGATCTTGAGGGTATTATGCTAAGTGAAATGAGTCAGAGAAAGACAAACACCTTAGGATCTCACTCATATTTGAAAGAGAAACAAACACATGGATAAGTTGAACAGATTAGTGGTTACCAGAGGGAAGAGGCATGGACGGAGGGTGAAAGAGGTAAAGCAGCACACATATGTAGTAACAGATAAAAGTTGGACTATTGGTGTTGAACATGATGCAGTCTATACAGAAACTGACAGATAATAATGTACACCTGAAATTACACAATGTTATAAGCCAATATGACCTCAATAAAATAAGTTTAAAAAAAGATGTGATAACATATGCTGACAAGGATGTGGAGAAAACGGAACTGATATACATTGTCTATAGGAATGTAAATTGGTACAGCCACTAAGGAAAACAGTTTGGAGGTGCCTCCAGAAATTATAGATAGAATTACCATATGATCCAGCAATTCCACTTCTGGGTATTTACTCACAGGAAACAGAATCATTATCTTCAAGACATATTTGTATTCCCATGTTCATTTCAGCATTGTTGACAATAACCAAAGTATGAAATCAACCTGTGAGTCCATTGATGGATGAATGGATAAAGAAACATGATATGTGTGTATATATATATGTATATACACATATACATATTCACATATACATATGTATATACACATATATATATTCAATGGAATATTCAGCTTTGAAAAAGAAGGAAAACCTGTCATTTGCAACGTCATGGATGAAGCTGGAAGGTATTATACTGAGTGAAATAAGTCAGAGAGAAAAAGACAAATGCTGCAAGATAGAATCTGAAAAAAAATTTGAGTTCATGGAAAAGTGGTTGGCAGGCAGTAGGGGGTGGGGGAAATGGGGAGATGTTGGGAAAATGGTATAATCTTTCACCTATACAACAAACAAGGTCTGAAGATCTAATGTAAAACATGGTAAGTACAGTTGGTAACACTGTATAGTGTAATTGAAGTTGGCTAAGAGAATAGAAATTACATGTTCTCATACACACATAAAAAGCAGGAGCCAGCCCAGTAGTATAGTGGTTAATTTTGTGCATTCTGATTCAGGGGCCCGGGGATCATGGGTTCAGATCCTGGGCACGGACCTGCACGCCACTTATCAAGCTGTGCTGTAGAAGGTGTCCCGCACATAAAGTAGAGGAAGATGGGCACAGATGTTAGCCCAGGGCCAAGCTTCCTCAACAAAAAAGAGGAGGATTGGCAACAGATGATAGTTCAGGGCTAATCTTCCTCTCAAAAAAAAAAAAAACCCACAAATATACGAAGTAACAGATGTATTAAACTTGATGGGTGGTATCATTTCATAATGTATACATATATCAAATCATCACATCAGACACTTTAAATATCTTAGAATTTTATTTGTCAAATTTACCTCAATAAAACTGAAAAATATTTAAACAGATAAAGTGTGCCAATTGGATTAAAGGAGAATAATAGTTAATTTTCAGGAGGTTGTGAAGAGGATTACATGAGAAATGTACTATATGGAGTCCATTACTGTGACAGACACAGCTGTCACTCTACTCATAACTGCTTGGAACTCAACATATCTGTGTACACTGACCCAGACTTCCAACTGCGAGCACCTACAACTCTGCCTGGGGGATTTCTATCACCACCAGAGTCTTCAGGAGAGACTCTCGAGAATTGGGTAAAGAGGATGTCTTGTCTACTGGATGTAACTTAGCTTCTATACCTGAACATTATGGGACTTACACCATGGGCCCATGAATGGAATAGCCATGGTGGAAGGGATTAGGACTATGCATGGGCCAACTGCGTGTGTTACTTCTCACCAAGGCTGTTTGAGCTCTCACCATTTTGGGATGCGTGACCTGTCAGCAGCAGCAGAGACTGACACTGAGTCTTGGTAAAGTACCATTCCTGGAGGAGACAAGCCAGCCCCTTCGTGGCTAGTTGATAATATTAAATTCTCCCTTTAAGTGGCAACAGAAGCAGTAATTCATCTTTACTGAGACTGATCACATTCTATATATGTGTTGCCATCTCTTTTCCCAGTCCTTCACTCAGCATTACTATGTAAGGGCTACAGAGAGTTGGATTCATCATTATAGGATCCCAAATAAAATTGCGTGTTTCTTCTGTTGTCTGTGGTCCTTTTTTGTCTCTAACAACAGTAAAAAAGGATGGATATTTAAATTAGGTAAGACATACCCTATAGTGAAGCTAAAATGGTGAATACAATGGACAATTATGTCATTGCAAACAAACTGACCCTGTCTGACAACTATTAGCTATTGATATTTCATGTCATAGCTCTAGCAACATGAAGCATATTGGTTTCAGTCATTTATGGGGGCAAACCCTTCCAAGCAACCCCAAAGCTGTCCCTACCTCACTTTGACCAGAGTTTGACACTTCAAGCACATTTCAGTCGACTATGTGGATGCATAAAGAATACATTTTCTAAGAAGCACAATTTTGTCTCCATTATTACTGTACGGCTCCTAAGTCTTCCTTTCTAAATGCTTAACACTTGGAATAATAGTGGCTTCTGATATGACAAAACGTTTTAATGTTGGAAATTGTGGCAAATTCTTTGGCAAATACTTCCAGCCCCAGAAACCTACATCAAAGCTGCTATGAAGTAGTTGTGTTACTTGTCCTTTCCTCCTGTGCCCACTGCCCATCAGGGGTTTCTAACAAAGAGGAGAGTGACTCTGAGGAGGTGGCAGATGAGTGCAGGAGAGCAACTTGAGCTTAGATTCTACATGTCTAAGAAACAAGCACAGTAATAGTTTACCTAGGAGAGTTGTAAAGGAATTTAGTACTTAAAATACATGGTAAGTATTCCTTATATGAAAGTAACCAAAATAGTAATAATGATGATCCACCCTCAAAATTCCCACTCGTTGATTCCCCAAAGGCAACGGCTTCACATTCCACTGTAAAGTGAGAGATGGTGAAATAGAGGCTCAAAAGAGTCTTCCAAATCGCCCAAGTTGTACTAGGGTGTGCTGGTGTCCTGACCACCCTCCCAGGCTGTTTGCATTCAACCCTCCAGTCCCTTGGGCTCCACTTACTTCATCTGAAGCAAAAGTGCCAAATCCAAGCTCAGGCATAAAGTTCCCATCATCCAATGTCACAGAACGACTATGGTTGAGGTCCCTCACTGTCCACAGTCCTGGCTAACCTGACTCTCTCTTTCCTTCCTTTCCATCACTGACCTGAGTAGAGGACAAGGCTCCAGCATTCTTTATTTTTACTAACCACAACAAGATCAGCAGGGCTGGGATTGCAGAGGCCAAGGAATCCAAAATGAAACTAGAATCAATCCATTGACTCTCTTTTAATTCTTTCGGGTCTCTGCAGGCATATCTTACAAGAATAGCATGCAGAAATGTCATGCAAGCTACAGGAGTTTAAATTCTCTCTTTAGCATCACTCATCCCTGACTCCTAAGGTAAAAGACAAAGAAATAACAATGTCAATTTGTCCTTGACAATTAGATCTGATTTAATTTACAAGATGCAAAATAATCAGTAAACTGGTCATTTCTAAATACTAATTCCACTATAGGAATTTACATGAATAACTCGCCCTTCACTTTGTCGTAAATTCCATCAAGAAGATTTATTCAGAATATCTCAAAGACTAATGCCTGCTCCCAATCATACTTGCAACAAAATGCCTTAGGAGCCCCCACCCCTAATTCCATTATCTTTTTCCCTGTATCAAGAACTCATTTCTCCTTCTGATTTCTGTGTCATTTTTCTTTGAATCATTTTGTCAAGAAAAACCTTTTCTGAGATCAAGGATGAATTTCTGTAGTTGTGCCTTAGTGTCAGCTATTGCCTCCTCTTGGAATATCCTCCTCTACTCCCTCTTGTTCTCATCAGCCTTATGAAATCTTACATGTTCTAAGAGCATGTCTCTTGCACCCATCCTTTATGACTCCTTCCAGTGCTTCTTTCCTATGTTTACTCAGAACCTAGTACTCAGAATGCAGTGTGACTGTGAAAAGTTTAGAAAAGGGAATGTTCAGTCAATAACCTATTGTATAAGGATTGTTCAGTTCCTCGAAAAGGAGAAGCTGGGAATGTCTTATAAAACATGCTGGGTAGGCAGCACTGAGGACTCCTAGAGCAAGGCAGGACCCTGGTCAGGAGCTACACCCTCTAGTTCATCATGAATCTGAAATGTTTCCTTACAAACTGTATGACCCTGGCGAGCAGGCTTTACTGTCCCCCCTCTGCAACAAATTGTGCCCACATGTGCAAAGTACAAGCAGGGAGTGCCAGGACTTTGAGAAGCTGCAGGGGTTGTGGGAAGGAAAGCCATCTTGCAGAGACTGGGAGCGGGAGGGACATCCTGAGATACCTAGTGTCTTCTGCCTTCACTGGACCCAACACTTGAAGGGAAGGACAGAAGGGGCCTGAGCCCTGGTGTTGACAAGAGATTTTCACGTGATGAGGTATGTGGTAACTATCCTTGCTCAAGACTGGCTTGGCTAGAACTGAAGGAGCCTGATTTATGGCCTCTCAAATATACATTGTACAACTTCTTTAATCATTAAAGATTGCATTAAACATTATCTCCAAGTGAAAGTACGCGCTCACTGAAGATAAGAAAGCATACTTTCACTCCTATGCCAGCAGTATCAGTAACACCCATATTAGTAATCCTGAAAATAAATTCCCTTTCCTGGATGTCAGGATAATGTTGACCTGCTAATTTGCAACTGACACCCTCGTAGATACTTTGAATATGTATCCTGGGCATGTTTAATGTATGTTCTTTTTTCTAAAATGTGTAAACTCTACTGAAAACCATGCTTCTCTTGAACACTTGATTCTTTCCTGGAACCTGCCTTCCCAGGTTTCAATTCTCTGCTTTGCTCAGGTAAAACTCACCTTATTTCTCTCATCTATAGCATGGTTATTGGTTACTTTGCATCGAAATTGTGGTGCCCCTTTGGGGATACTAGGGCAGTCTCTGACTTGTAGAGTAGACTATGTATCACAGAAGGCCATGGCTGCACATTCCTCTATTAATACAGTGACCAGTTAGAACCCTCCAGCCTCTCAAGGTTCACTGGAGAAACTGGCTCGTCCACTGGGGCTTGTGCTTGACCAGTCTGGGTTAGTGGAGTTGGTGGGGATTCAAACTTTCCCCAGTTTATACAATCAGACTGAAGAAGAAAACTGTACATCAAGAAACTTCAGGATTTCCAAGTCCTGTAGGAGAGAGAAAAGAAAAGGGCATTGTGGTGTTGTAAATAAATATTGTCCATATTCACCAGTCAATAACTGCTTGATGTTCTCCTCACTCATTTCCTATAAGAGAAATGTCAGTGGACAGAGAATTGCAAATATTTGCTCAGAAAAGTGTATATTCACACGGTTAAAAAAAATTCTTTTGTCAGCATCGCTTCTGCCTAGGAAATGAACTGTTCTGTGTAATGAATTCTCTGGAGGGAAAGTGGGTCATGCTTTTATGTGGGAACAAAAATAGAGTACATTTGGACCTGACAGAGGCTTATGAGTGTGATGTGTGAGGCAGAGGGGCTATGCAGGCCAAAATTCAGACAGCATTCCTTTGGAAAAGGCAGGAGATGGTAGATGATGTATGGGAGGAAGGATGAAAGGGAGGAATGCTGGAGAGGATATATGGTACTGCTGATGACCTGGGAGCAATTTTGGGGAAAAACAGAGGTGTCTAAGGAGATATTTATGAAGTTTGATTATGGTGTTTGATGAAATTCATAACCTGTGGAATTGAAGTAAAATCTACTTCACTCAGTACTGTGTCAGAGGTGTTCTATCTGAAGCATAAATTGTGCTCTGAATGTGGCCTCAAGAGGAGTGAAGGTTAAGCTGAGGCTCTTTTGGGGATCACTGCCGCTTCTGCATCATTTTTTTAATTTTAATAAAATCACCCCAATACTATGATCAAACCCTTAGAATCCACCGGGGCTTCTGCTCTCAGAGGATGACTCAACAATTTCCACAGATTGTGAAATCCCTGGCTAGGTGCATAGTGCACGAAGTTGTAAAGAGAAAATTATTAATTTCTATGGCTCATTTGGTTAGAATACAACTAGGTCAAGATAACCTATCTCAAATTGGCTTAAACCCACAGAAATGTGTTACCCCCATAACAAGAAGTCAGGAGGAAGGGCCAGGTCTGGACCAGCCATAGGAGGACTAGATCTTCTGTGATATTCTCTTGGCTCTTCCTTCTTCTGTGTATTGGCATCATTGTTGTGCTAGGTGAAGACAGTGCAGTAATTTCAGGCATCACATCTTAACAGGATATATCCAGTTGAAGGAGAGGGGCAACTTGTTTTAAGAAGTGAGGGGAACTCCTCTAGAAGCCCCCCAGCAGAGCTCTTCTCATGTGTCACTGGTCAGAATTGGGTCACAGTCCTCTTCCCAAGGCAATTATATGTCAAGGGCAATGGAGTGAACATGAGTGACCTAAAGAAACCATTCAGAGTACAACTGGTGTTGGGAAGGCAAACACCTTGACAACTGAAATCACAATCAGAACCTGATGGTCTTTAAGTTAGACATTTCAGATCATGGCCAAATTTAGAACTGCTTGGTGAGCCTTTAAAACATAGGGATACCTAGGCTTTGCTATGGTCAAGTGAATGAGAATCTCCAGTGGGTGTGGGGCCTCAGCTTCAGATAAAAGGGTCCACATTAATAAAAGCAGAGCAACTAAATATTTTGGTTATAGGGACATTTGTCCTATGATTGGCACCAGGAGACACTAAGAGTGGAAAAAGCCAGAAGGCCTCACCCATCACCAATCTGCATAAAGGATAAATGTAGAGAGAATGAAGACTCAGTGACTACAATTCATGATGAATGAAGAACTGGATCATTGAGCTGCAGTGAAACCACAGAGTAAGAGAATTGTTCAGAGTGGAATGTGTCAAAGTTATGATTTCAGAGATGAGGCAGTTGTAAGAAGTAAACGTGGGTGTAGTTATCTCATGTAGTGAAGGTACCAGTAGAAACGCTCAGGAGTTAAGGAGATGAAAACACTGAGAACCTTGAGTTGTCTGCATGAACAAGGATGAACAATGGGCTATTGTCTAACCACTCCCTGTTCTAAACCTTACTCTGGTCACACTGAATTCTGAGTATTGGACTCCAATCCAATGGCGCTTTTCAGTTCTCATCTTACTTGTCCTATTTGTAGCATTTGACTATTCTCCTTGAAACAGTTCCTTCATTTGCCTTCCAAGACAGAAGCATCTCCAGCTTTCCCTTGGACCTCACTTGCCCCTCTTTATCAGCCTCCTTTGCTGGTTCCTCCAATTTTTTAACAACATCTTTTTTTGTGTTTGTGAGGAAGATTTGCCCTGGGATAACATCCATTGCCAATCCTTCTCTTTTTGCTAAGGAAGATTGGCCCTGGGCTAACATACATGCCCATCTTCCTCTACTTTATATGGGAAGACACTACAGCATGGCTTGACGAGCGATGTGTCAGTCCGCATCCAGCATCCAAACCTGCAAACCTGGGGCTGCAAAAGAGGAGCGCCGAACTTAATCGCTTTGTCACCCGACCAGCCCCTTTAATAATTTCTTAATGATGGTATCCTTCATGGCTCTTCTCTTCACTGTCCACACTCGCTCGTCAAATTAAATCTCTGATCATCCACCTTTGTGGCTTTAAAAGGACAACTATATTCTGACAAATCTCAAATAGGTATATTTGGGTAGACCTCTCCTCTCCCTCTAGACTTGCATGCCCCACTGTCTACACAGCATCTTCACCTGGATAGCTAACAGGCATCTCAAACATACATGCCTAAAATTAAACTCATCCTCTTCCCACAAAAATTTGCTCCTCCACATCGTCTCCATCTCAGCGAATGGCAACTCCTTCTTTCCTATTCCTTATCTCTAAATGTCTGAAGTCAGCTTTGACTCCTTTTTTTCTCTTCACCATATTTCCAGTATGTTAGAAAGTCTTCTCTACTCTATTTTAAAAATATATTTATAACAGCTTATGCCCGCCTTGACTGCTCATACCATTTTCCAAGCCAATATCACCTCTCACAGGAATTTTTGTAGAGAGCCCTATAAGAAGGTCATTGCCCCTTTTTCCTTTCCAAAACTATATCTAAACTGATCTTTAAAAACATGTCATCCCATGTAGGTGTTCTGCAATCATTCTCCATTTGTCTCAGAGAAAAAAGTCTTTCAAAAGCCTGCATGACATACCCATTCCGCATTGTGAATCTGGACCTTATCTTCTAGTACTATCTACTTCCCTTACTGTACATCACCTACATTGCTGTCACTTAAGTAATATAGGAACACTCTTTCTTTTGTCCCATATCCAGGAATACTCTCCCAAACATCCCCGTAGCTCAGTTTATTGTCTTGTTCAAATTTATGCTCAAGAGTCAACTTCTCAGTAAAGTCTTTACTGACCATCGTATTTAAAATAACACCTAACACTCCCACTGCTTCACCACTATCTCTTTTCCTGCCTGCTTAATTTTTCTCCATATTTCTGTCAAGCATCATTAAGGATGTAAGATTTAACCTGACTTGCAAGCTAACAAATTAATTTGCCATGGTTTCATGGATGTGGGTAGAAGTCGTGATAATTGTGAAGGAGAAGTTTATTACTCACAACAATCACTGCAGCCAAAGTAACAGCATTTTTTCCAGGTTTATTGAAATATAGTTGGCATATAAATTTGTGTAAGTTTAAGGTTTACAATGTGATGATTTGATACATGGATATATTGTGAAAATGTTTCCTACAGTAAGTTTTGCTGTGCTAGGACCTTGAGCCCCATTTCTACAGGGTGAAGTGAAGGGGCCCACATGAACTTGCAGGTTGACTTACAGGAGGAAAATCTGCAACTAAGGAACTTGGATGGCACTAAGGCATCCCTGCACTTTCTCCTGATTGGCATATTTTCTTAAATTACTGGGCAGTAAATATGCCTTCCATTTCTTTGGAGGGAGTCACTATGTCTGTATTCTAAGGCTGTTTACTGAATAAACTTCTTGAAAAAATAGTATGCAATGCAAGGCAGTAATTGCCTCTGCTTATCAGGGTACAGAAATGTGATACTGAATTGTATGATATTTTTATTTTCAAATTTCTGAGTAATCTCCATACTGTTTTACACAGTGACTGCACCATTTTCTTTCCCATCAGCTGAGAGTTCCTTTTTCTCCACATCCTCTCAAACATTAGTTATTTTTTATCTTTTGTAATTATAGCAATTCTGACAGGTGTAAGGTGATATATCATTTAGGTTTTATTTGAATTTCCCTACTAATTAGTGACATGGAACATCTCTTTTTTTGTGGGCCTTTTGGCCATCTCTATCTTCTTTTGAAAGATGTCTTTTCATATCCTCTGCCTATTTTTTGATCAGGTGGTTTGTTTCATTTATTTTATTGTTGTTAAGTTGTATGAGTTCTTTATATGTTTTCAAAATTATCCCCTTGTTGAATATATGATTTTCAAATATTTTTCTTAGACTATTAGTGGTGAGCGCAATGCAGTCTATACAGAAGCTAATAAACAATAATGTACACCTGAAATTACACAATGTCATAAAAGATTATGTCCTCAATAAAATAATTTTAGAAAAATGATAACTTTTTCAAAATAAAAAATAAAAAGAAATGAGAGACTGTATGGAATTATCTCCTAACAGTTACTTACCCTTTTCTAACAGCTGGGTACTCCTTATTTCCTTCGTGGTTCTTCCTCCACTGGACTCTAAACTCAAGACACTTCTTATTTTAATTCTTGTCTATTTTATTTATTGTAAAACAATCTCTGGCACTTGAAGGATGTTTAATAAGGTTTTTGCTGAATGCATCAACTTAAAAATATACAAGAACTTTTCAAAATGCCAAAGCATAGGGAAATGATTAAGAAATTAAATCAATTAGTAAGATGTACTGCCCTACAACAAGCAAAATGTAATAATAGAATTTTTAAATAATATTTGATAGCTTGGGAAAATGCTTATGTTAGGTAAAAAAATGTATACAATCTGTATATTGAAGGTCATTTCAATTTTGTAAACACATACACACACATTTGTATATGAAATTCATGAAAAAAAATGAAACAAAAGGTCAAGAATTTTATAAATCATTTCGTTGACGTCATATTGACTTATAACGTTGTATAATTTTAGGGCTACATTATTGTATATCAGTTTCTGTATAGACTTCATCATGCTCACCAAAAACACTCTAATTTTTATCTGTCACCATATATATGTGTCCCTTTACCCTCTTCTCCCAACACCCTATGCCCTTCCCCTCTGGTAACCACTAATCTGTTCTCAATGTCCATGTGTTTGTTTATCTTCCACGTATGAGTGAAGAAATAATGTGTTTGTCATTCTCTGGTTTATTTTGCTTAACATAATACCCTCAAGGTCCATCCACGTTGTTGCTAATGGGACAGTTTGTCTTTTTTATCACTGAGTAGTACATATATACCACATCTTCTTTATCCATTCATCAGTTGATGGGCACTTGGGTTGCTCCCGCATCTTCGCTGTTGTGAATAATGCTGCAATGAACATAGGGATGCATAAATCTCTCTGTATTGTTGATTTCATGTTCTTAGGATAAAAACCCAGTAGTGGGATAGCTGGAACGTATAGTATGTCTATTTTTAATTTTTTGAGGAATCTCCATACCGTTTTCCATAGTGGCTGCACCAGTTTGCATTCCCACCAGCAGTGAATGAGAGTTCCCTTTTCTCCACATCCTCTCTAACATTTGTTATTTTTTTCTTTGCAAGTATAGCCATTCTGACAGGTGTAAGGTGATATCTCATTGTAGTTTTGATTTGCATTTCCTTCGTAATTAGTGATTTTGAACATCTTTTTATGTTCCTATTGGCCATCTGTATATCTCCTTTGGAAAAATGTCTGTTCATATCATCTGCTCATTTTTTGATTAGGTTTTTTCTTTTTTTGTTGTTGAGTTGTAAGAGTTCTTTATATATTTTGGAAATTAACTCCTTGTTGTATATAAGAATGGCAAATTTTTTCTCCCATTGTGGGTTGTCTTTCAGTTTTGTTCATGGTTTCCTATGCCTTGCAGAAGATTTTCCATCTGATGTAGCCCCATTTTTATTTTTTTTCTCTTGTTTCCTTTGCCTGAGTGGACATGGTATTTGAAAAGGTGCTGCTAAGATCAACGTCAAGTAGTGTACTGCCTATATTTTCTTCTAAGTGTTTTATGGTTTCAGATCGTACGTTAAAGTCTTTAATACATTTTGAGTTAATTTTTGTGTATGGTGTAAGATAATGGTCTGCTTTCATTCTTTTGAATGTATCTGTCCAGTTTTTGCCAACAGCATTTATGAAAGAGACTTTCCTTTCTCCATTGTATGTTCTTGGCTCCTTTGTCAAAGATTAGTTATGCTTAGATGTCTCGTTTTATTTCTGGGCTTTCAATTCTGTTCCATTGATCTGTGTGTCTGTTTTTGTGCCAGTACCATGCTGTTTTGATTACTATAGCTTTGTAGTTTACTTTGAAGTCAGGGATTGTGATGCCTCTAGCTTTGTTCTTTTATCTCAGGATGACTTAGGCTATTCTGGGTCTGTTGTTGTTTTGTATAAATTTTAGGATTCTTTGTTCTATTTCTGTGAAGACTGTCCTTAGGACTCTGATTAGGATTGCATTGAATCTGTAGATTGCTTTAGGTAGTATGGACATTTTAACTACATTTATTCTTCCAATCCATGAGAATGTAATTTCTTTACACTTCTTTATGTCTTCTTCAATTTCTTTCAATAATGTCTTATAGTTTTCACTGTATAGGTCTTTCACTTCCTTGGTTAAATTTGTTCCTAGACATTTTATTATTTTTGTTGTGATTGTAAATGGGATTGTATTCTTGACTTCTCTTTTTTGTTAGTTTGTTATTAGTGTGTAAAAATGCAACTTATTTTTCTAGGTTGACTTTATACTCTGCAACTTTGCTGTAGTTGTTGACTATTTCTAATAGTTTTCCAGTGAATCCCTTAGGGGTTTCTACATATAGAACAATGTCTTCTGCAACAGTAAGAGGTTTACATCTTCCTCCCCAATTTGGATACTATTTATTTCTCTTTCTTGACTAATTGTTCTGGCCAAAACCTCCAGTACTATGTTGAACAGGAGTGGTGAGAGTTGGCACCCTTGTCTTCTTCCTTTTCTCAGAGGTATGGCTTTCAGTTTTTCACCAGTAAGTATGACATTGCTTTGGGTTTGTCATATATTATGTTTATTATGTTGAGGAACTTTCCTTATATGGCATTTTTTGAGAGTTTTAACATAAATGGATGTTGGGTCTTGTCAAATGCATTCTCTGCATTTACTGAGATGATCATGTGATTTTCATTCCTCATTTTGTTAATGTGGTGTGTCACATTGATTAATTTGTGGATATTGAACCATCCCTCTGTCACTGGTATAAAGTCCACTTGGTCATGATTATGATCCTTTAATGTATCTCTGTATTCAAGTGGCCAATTTTTTGCTGAGGATTTTTGTATCAATGTTCATAAGTGATATTGGGCTGTAATTTTCCTTTATTGTGTTGTCTTTGTCTGGCTTTGGTATCAGGATAATGTTGGCCTCAAAATATGTTTGGAGGTATTCCACCTTCTTCAGTTTTTTACAATAGTTTAAGAAGGATACGTATTAAATATTCTTTGAATGTTTAGTAGAATTCTCAAGAGAAGCCAACTTGTCCTGGACTTTCCTTTTTTGCCAGGTTTTTGATCACTGTTTAAATCTCTTTACTTGTGATTAGTCTATTCATATTCTGTGTTTCTTATTGATTCAGTTTTGGGACATTGTACGAGTATAAGAATTTACCACTTCTCAGGTTATCCAATTTGTTGGCATAGAGTTTATCATAGTATTCTCTTATAATCCTTTGTATTTCTATGGTATCTGTTGTAATTTCTCCTCTTGCATTTTTAATTTTATTTTTTTGAGCCTTATCCCTTTTTTCTCCAGTGAGTCTGGCAAAGGGTTTGTCATTTTTTTTAATGTTCTCAAAGAACCAGCTCTTAGTTTCCTTGATCCTTTCTATTATTTTTTTAGTCTCTATTTCATTCATTTCTGCTCTAATTTTTATCATTTCCCACCTCTTGCTGACTTTGGCCTTTGTTCTACTTTTTCTAGTTGTGTTAGGTGTACTTTAAAATTTCTTATTTGTGTTTTTTTCTTGTTTGCTGATGTAGACCTGGATTGGTATAAATTTCCCTCTTAGTACCACATTTGCTGCATCCCATAAGAGTTGGTGTGTTGTGTTTTCATTTTCATTTGTCTCCAGGTATTTTTTAATTCTCCTTTGATTTCTTCATTGATCCAATTGTTGTTCAGTGGCATATTTTTTCTTCTCCATATATTTGTGACTTTGCTAGCTTTTTTCTTGTAGATGATTCTTGGTTTCATTGCATTGTGGTCAGAAATGATGCTTGATATGATTTCAATCTTCTTAAATTAATTGAAGCTTGCCTTGTTTCCCAACATATGGCCTATCTTTGAGAATGTTCCACGTGCACTTGAGGAGAATGTGTATTCTACTGTTTTCCGATAGAATGTTCTATATATATAAAGCCCATCTGATCTAGTGTTTCATTTAAGGCCACTGTTTCTTTGATGACTTTCTGTCTGGTTGACCTATCCGTTGATGTAAGTGGGCTGTTGAGGTTCTCTACTATTATTCTGTTGCTGTCAATTTCTCCCTTTAGGTCTACTAGTAGTTGTTTTACATGCTTTATTTTTCCTGTTTTAGGTGTATATATTTGACAAGTATTATGTCTTCTTTATTAAATGTCCCTTTTATCATTATATACTGCTCCACTTTTTGTCTCATTGTCTTTTTTATCTTAAAGTCTACTTTTTCTGATGTAAGTATGGAAACATCTGCTTTCTTTTACTTGCTATTTTCTTGGAGTATCCTCCTCCTTCCTTTCACTCTGAGCCTATGTTTGCCTTTAGAGCTGAGATGTA
The DNA here is from genome assembly GCA_028646465.1 of Rhinoceros unicornis. Lineage (NCBI taxonomy): Eukaryota > Metazoa > Chordata > Mammalia > Perissodactyla > Rhinocerotidae > Rhinoceros > Rhinoceros unicornis. The sequence continues at coordinate 27,227,928 of CM053554.1, read as the reverse complement.
ATTCCTGAAGGTGGCATATTTTTCGTTCTTGCTTTTTTTAATCCATCAAGCTGCTCTGTGTCTTTTGATTGGAGAATTCCATCCATTTACATTTAGAGTGATTATTGTTATAGAAAGGCTTAATACTGCCATTTTATCTCTTGTTCTTGGGTGTTCTGTAATTCCATTGTTTCTTTTCCCTTGCTTCTCTGACTTTCATTTCTGTTCAGTGGTTTTCTGTGATGGTTTTCTCATTATTTACGATGTACGCCTCTGCTCTGATTTTTTCGTTTAGTGGGGACCGTGAGGTTTGCATAAAAGACCTTATAGATGGGAAAGTCCATTTTCTGATAGCTTCTCACCTCCATTAGCCTAAACAGATTCCATCCCTTTTCCCTTCCCCTACTGAATTATTGTTGTGACAAGCTGTTCTTTTTCGTGCTGTGTTTTTGTGACTAAATTGAAATGTTTATAGTTATTTGATGCTTTCTTTCCCATTATCCTTTATGTTATGATTGTTTATTAACCTGTTCTGATAGACAGCTGCAATTTCCTGCTTTTGCCTGTCAATTTGTCTCCTTGCTCAAATCCTTGTAAACCTGTGCCTTTTTTTCTGGTAGGAGAGCTTCCTTCATCATGTCTTCTAAGATGGATCTAGCAGCAATGAAGTCCCTCTGCTTTTGTTTATCTGGGAAGCTTTTATTTCTCTGTCTTATCTGAATGATAGTTTGTTGGATAGAGTATTCTTTACTGAAAGTTTTTATCTTTCAGTATTTTGAATGTATCATTCCATTGCCTCCTAGCCTATGCAGTTTCTACGAAGACATCTGCTGAAAGCCTGATAGGGGTTCCTTTGTAGGTTATTTTCTTTAGCCTTGCCACCTTTAATATTTCTTCTTTGTCTTTGACTTTTATCAATTTTAATGTTATATGCCTTGGAGAAGGTGTTTTTGCATTGATGTAATTAGGAGTTCTATTGGCTTCATATACTTCTAAGTCCAGTTCCATCATCACATTTGTGGAGTTCTCAACTATTATTTCTTTGAACAAGCTCTCTGTTCCTTTCTCCCCCTCTTCTCCCTGTGGAATACCGCAAAAGTTTATGTTGCTTTTCTTAATTGAGTTGGACATTTCTCAAGAAATGTCTTCAATTTTGAAAATTTCTTAGTTTTATTTCTTTCACCATCTGCTGCATTTCTAGATTTCTGTCTTCTAGCTTACTTATTCTCTTCTGCATAAGGGAAGCTCTATTTGTTATGGTTTCTAGCTATTTTTATTTCATTAATTGTGTTCTTCATATTCATAATTTCTGTATAGATTTTTAAGGGCTTCAATCTTTCTGGTGATTATTCCTTCTGCTAATTTATTTTATTCCTCAGCTCATTGAACTCTCTTTTGGAGTTTTCTTGTAACTCATTGAGTTTCCTTATGACAACTATGTTAAATTCTCTGTCATTAAGATTGTAAATTTCTGTAACTTCAGTATTGGTGTCTGGAGACTTGTCATTTTCCTTCTCTGAAGAGTTACTATAGATTGTCATGATGTTCAATCAATTGATCCTTTGCTGGTGCATTTGTGGTAATATCAGGTTGCAGATTCCACCTGCTACCACTGGAGGGAACAGGAGCTTTTTTTTTATGATCCCACCCCATCTGCTGGAGGTTGTACTTGTTGATCTCCTCTGTGTTTGCATGGGCTGGCTACAGCAACTGAGTTGTTCACTCTCATGGAGGCAGGGGACCAGCTTAGTTGCCATGCTAGGCAGGAAGGGTGCTTTCTTTTGTGTGTGGGCTGGCACTGTGCTAGTGAGCAGTTTGGTTGAGCTACTTTACTGGGTGGGAGGGGCTCCATCTCATGGGCTGAGCTGCCACCACTTGGTGTGGTGGGTTCTGACAGGGTGCTGCCATGCAAGGTGGGTTCTCCTGTGGGCCAGGCTGACACTCTGAAAGAGTTTGTGCCCTAGCCAGACTGCCCCACCTCCTCTTACAGTTGCAATGGCCACTGTGCAAGGATCTTCAACCTGGATCACTGTGGCCAGAGAGGGAAAATAGTGCACTCACCTATGTCCATTGCTTCCTGGGGATCCTCTTCACTCACCTTCAGATGAAAGGCTGTGTGGGTCTCTCAGGCATCCTGTTGTGCTGTGTAGAGAATCCTCTGTTGGTTATTGAATATCTGTTTATTTATAATTTCAGAGAGACAAAGAGAAGAACACACTCTGCCATGATTCTGAAGTCACTCCTCTCAAGAACTTTTAAATGAGCTCATTACAAGTTAATTTTATTCTCTATCTTTTCTCTTTATTTTCTAAGTTTTCTGTAATTTGTATGTATTACTTTAATAATCAGGAAAAGTAGACGTTTCTTATTATGAGTTCTTTATTATTTCATAAAATTAAGCAAAAATGAAATGAAAAGAAAGAAAGGCCCTCAGCTTGAAACTAGAAACACTGCTTTGAATCACCTCCAACAAGTACAGAAATCCTCTCCAGACCCTTAGAAACATGAAATTCTGGTAAAGCTCATGGTGCAAAACTCAGGGTCAATATTCTTCAGAATATGTATAATAAGGGTGATCAACAACACTGAAAGACAAGGAGGGATAGTACCGTATTAACTGTATCTTAACACAAACAAATAGATGTTTTTTCTGAGGATGTGCTCAGGATGGGCTGAAAATTAAACTTACAGCTACATCCCTCCTTCTATCCTGACACACATACATGCAGGCTCCTTGTCCACATGGTAACTCTATGTGCTTGCCCAATTCCTCAACATTCCCATGAAATATAAATTCCAAGTTGATACATACTGTGATTTAGATTAGAACTTATATTTATTTATAAGTAAGAACTATGTTAAAATGGTGTGGTCATTTCGGCCCCAGGTGTAACTTTTGTCCCTAGCCATAGGGAATGATCACTGTAAGGATTTTGCTGCTCTTGTATACACATTTATTCAAAAAATATATACTGAACACCCTCAACAATCAAGGGGCCTTCCACTAAGGAACTTCTAGTCTGTTGAGGAGACAGCATGTACACATACATACCCATACAGAAAAAAAGTGTGATTATTGGTTTCTGAATTTATGTTTTATTAAAATACTTGTTATTCAACAATTATTATTGCTATTGTTTTCCTTTTTTGAATCTTCTTCTTTTCCATTATAAATTCATCTTTTTAAATTCAGTTTCATTCAAGAGTGCATTCTGAGCAATTTTATGAGCCAGAGCTGTGCTTTTGACATAGGACTGCAAAGATGAGTGAGACTAGGCATTTACAGCCTAATGAAGGAGATCATAGACTTACACTTAAAAGCCTTTGGGAATAGAAAAGTTACTTTCTCAGAATCATGATACAGTTTTACAAAAAAGAAAGAGAATTTGGAGATCATTCTTTTGGAATTAAATCTTTATTCTAAAACTAGAAATTTATTTCCCTTATTTCTACACTCCTATCTAAACTTTTCAGTTCCATGAGTCTTCTTTCTCTTCATCTTGAGAAACTCCTTCAGGAAATGAACAACTGGAATGCTGTGTTTGTGAACAAGTCAAACTGAAAGGAGGTGGAGGCTCCCAAGGTGATATTCTACTGATGGACAAAGGCCACCCTAAAGTAAGCCTTGGCCAATCCAGAGGATATTATCTCGATGTGTGCCACTGGGGACTCATCAGTCACTAATGTTTGAGTCAATAAATTTCAAGATCCTTTTATAATTCAGTTTGGTGAGAACACACAGCTGAGGAAATGGAAATTGTATTAGGGAAAAAAAAGCCAAATGAAAAGATAAATTTACAAGAAATGTATGGAGTCTTGGAACAGAAATGCCCATTAAGGAGAAATGTCACTGGACATTTAGGTCAGAAATTTGAAGCAGAGACATGGTATGACTTTAACAACATCTGCATACATTTGCCTTCCTGGGCCCAATCCTCCATAAAAATATTAATGTTACACTTTCCTGTTGTGTGAGGATAGAAAGACATAGAGTCCAGGATGGATCTATTATTACATAGTCAGTATTAATATAATAATATTTCTCTTGAGTTTAAAATAATTAAAAACGAAACATTTTATAAACCCCTAAAAGTTAGTGGATCATAGACACTATGCCTTTAATGTTGAATGGGTAATTTGTTCCTGTGTGGAAGCTCAGCAGACACAGAGACTAGAGGCATAATAGTAGGGAACTCACTATGATGCAAACTCTGGCCATTTTATGGATGATCTATCCTGGGTACCACTTATGTTTCTGTCGGGTCAGAGACTGAGCCCTGGGCTAACCTCTGGTCTGAGGTCTACAGGAGGCAACTGTTTTACTCCTACATGGCCAATTACGCCTGGCTTCCTGACTGGGGAAACGTAACTTCTCTGCTAAACTACATGCTACAGAAAACAACCTGTGAAAAATAATCTAGAAGCCAATTACAATAGTAATTTTTCATAATAGAAATTTCAGTTAAGACAATCAGAGCCTTCATGTATTCAGGAGTCAATTGAAAGTCAAAAACCTGAAATGATGGAGAGAATCACATTCAACTCCCCTTTATGTAAACTGGCTTCTACCTGGGAACTTGAGGCATTTCCAGCTGGATGGAGGCAGGGAGATCTTCCAGGGAATATTTTCCTGTCATCAGCTTCCAGGTGTACTTGCTTGAGAACTCTTCTGCTTGGGTTACCCACCTCTTCTTCCCCATTTCCTCTTCTTTTCTCTCCACTTCACAAAAGTAAAGCACACAACTCATCAATCTCAAATTTTCTAAGTGAATGTCTTGTGATAGAAAAGAAAAAAAAATCCTCTTTTTCCAAACAAGTGGACAGTTGGGCAATCTGGAAGAAACACCTACTGTATTGACCAAGCTTTCATCATGTTTGTCCTTCCTCACCATCCCCTAGAATTTGACTGCTTTGAACTTAAGCAAGCATTGGAATGAAGAGCAACCTCCTGTAAGGTCCTCTCCAAGAATCTGTTGCCCTCCAGAAAAAGTTCTCCCTGATCAAGAGTTGTACCACACCACCTGCTTCTCCCATCCTCCAAATGCCATTCTCTTTCTATGGGTGTTTACTCTTTCCCGGTAAAAGAAAAGTCTTTCTGCTTGATCTTTGAGTCACTATACATCTAGTGTTCAGAGAGTTCTCCCTTTTGAATACAGTGTCTTATATTTATATCCATACTTTTTTTAATTGATGATAGTTAGCCCCTAATGGAGAGACCATTAATAGCAAAGCATAAAGATCTCTGGTAAGAAATTTGAAAGCAGAGAGCTTGCCATTTCATCCTGGGGACAAATTCATGGAAAATTCAGTGTGTTGTGTATCTATCTGTCTATCTATCTATCTATCTATCTATCTATCTATCTATCTGTCATCTACCTGTCCACTTGTCTTTCATCTTAAAAGTATACTCCAGAAGTGATTTGGTTGTCATGGGTATATGTATTAACATATCTAGCTGAATTGAAAAATAAAATGGGATTTTTTTATTGCTTTAACAATGAGATTTATATTTCTCTAATGCATATTTTCATAAATTAAATGAACTAAATCTACATCTCCATACTTTTAGAGAATCTAATTATAAATAATATGCTCCAATGTCATCTTTGCAAATATTAAACTCATAATGAAATTTTTAGCTGTTACCTTAAAACAAGATAGAGCTTATGTAGTTTTTACAATTCTCCAAAGGTTCACAACAGAATAAGTTGAAGACCACTGATTAATTTAAGGGAGCAAGAGATGTATGAGGGTGAATTTAGGGAAAAAATTTACTTGTTTATTTGTTAATTTTGTCCATCTATAAATGTATATTTATCTTCCTACCTGCCAGGGGCTCTACTTGGGAAAATATGCTAAAAGAAAACCCAGAAAGAGTCACTACATTTAGGGACTAAGCATCTAGAAAACACAGTGAAATATAAGCAAACAAATTTAATTTAATAAGAAAAAAGTCACTAACAGAGCTATACTTAGAGTTATATTGATCAATAACTGTGCTGAGTTGTCCCAATGGTTTAATAAAGCAGCTAATGCTGTTTGGTTTGACCTTGACACAAAAATAAGAGGTCATCAGGTAGAGAAGTTGAAAAAGAGAACCCAGGGTTTTAAAAGTTCTTTAATGCATGGAAAGACTCCTGCTACTGATGAAAACCGAAAGAGGAAATGTGCTCAGTGTTACACAACTGTGAAAGTGGCAAAACCAGGCCTCAAATCCATAATGCTTAGGACTCTGAGGCCTGTACTCTCTCTCTCCCACCTTTAAGCTACCCCTTTAGCACACAGGGGAAGAGATGCACAAGAATGACTGAACATGGGTGGGTGCAGAAAGGCAAAAAAGATGGCCCCAATACAGCACTATTCCTCACTCTAGAGAGATATTCCAGCCTATATCTGGAAGTCCTATTGGATTCTCTTTTCATTGAAGATCTTGGCCACGACCACCCACACAACCCCCCACCGTAGCTGGAAGCAAAGGACAACCTGACCTGGGTTTCGATTGTGTCTCTTGGCAAAGTCATTCAAGATTGTCTCCTCCAAGAGGTATGGACTACCCCCTTCCACCCTGAAAACAAAAGTCAAAAAACACATATTGGAAGGGTGTTGGACTGAAAATCTAGAGTGCCCTTTTCCCCAAATTCCTCTGACAATTGAGGACTAAAGAAGACTTCTGTGAATATGTGTAGAGATTCATTCATAATTGTACCATACCGGAGACAACTAAAATTTCCATCAACAGGTGAATCGAGAGACGATTTGTGGTATTTATCCATGCAATGGAATATTACTCAACAGTACAATGGATTGAACTAGATATCTGCAACAATGTGGATAAATCTTACAGGTGTTATGCTGAACCAAAGAAGCCAGACACAAAAGAGCATATACTCTATGACTTCTTTCATATATGAAGCACTAGAACAAACCAAGCAAACTTAAGTTGAAAAAAGAAATCAGAAAGATTTTTGCCTTGGGGTGAGAAAGAATTGCCTAGAAAGGAACACAAAAGAACTTTGTTGGGAGATAGATAGAAAGATTCTGTATCATGATAAGGGACAGGTTATATAGTGCATAATTAGACAGCTAAGATTTATGCATGAGAAGCAGTGTGCATTCTACCATTGAAAAACTTAAAATAATATTTAGAATGGGGTTTCGAGCAGGTGGATATATAGAGAGAAGAAGAATGAAAGAATGTTGGTGGTGGTTGAAGCTTAGGAATGGTTGAAGCCTGGGAATTCACTACACCTTTTTAATATGTTTTCTTTTTTTTTTTTTTTGGTGAGGAAAATTGGTCCTGAGCTAACATCTGTTGCCATTCTTCCTCTTTTTGCTGAAGATTAGCCATGAGCTGAGACCTGTGCTTATCTTCCTCTATTTTGTATGTGGGATGCCACCACAGCATTGCTTGATGAGTGGTGTGTAGGTCCATGCCTAGGATTCAAACCTGTGAACCACAGGCCACCAAAGTGGAGCATGTGAACTTAACCATTATGCCACCTGGCTGGCCCATATATTTTTTTCTTCATTGAGGTAACATTAGTTTATAATATTATAAATTTCAGATGTCCATCAACATGTTTCATTTTCTGTGTTGACTACATCATGCTCCCCAACCAAAGACTAATTAACATCTCTCATGATACATGTGTGTGCTCTTACCCCTTTCTCCCACCTTCCCCCTTTCCCCTCAGATAACCACCAGACTAATCCCTGTATCTATGTGTTTGTTTTTGGTTGCTGTTTCCTTTTTTATCTTTCACTAATGCGTGAAATCATAGAGTAGTTGATTTTCTCTGTCTGACTTATTTCACTTAGCATAATGCCCTCAAGTCCATTCATGAGGTCGCAAACAGCTAGATTTCATCTTTTTCAGGGATGAGTAGTATTCCATCATGTATATATAGCACATCTTCTTTATCCTTTCATGCATTGATAACTACAGTATCACGTTCAATTTTTTATGATTGAAACTTTCCATAATAAAACGTTAAAACCTAATTTAAGAAAAGGATTTCTTCACCAATAGAGTTATTGACACAGGTTCACTCTGATATTCTCATTACGAGCTTGGTCTCTATGGGCCTGCAGAGCACTGTAAGTAACTACAATAATGCCCTCAGATTTGCAAAACTCTAGCAGTTTGCTCTGGTTGAGGTAAGGCTGAAATTCCACCTGTATGTTGCCAAGATCAAAAGGTATCAGAATACATGGGCCAGTAACATGTAAATTTGAAAATTTGAAGGAATATCTAACACTAAATTAATATATATACTATATGTTTCAGATAGGTACTTTTCCCATGCACCTTCTGAAATACCTTCAAATGCTACTGGTTTTCAGAAATGCTAAAACAATTCTTTTTTTTATATTTTTATTGTTGTTTAAAATGACTAAAGACTCATACAACCAGCTTGTGGGCTTAAAATCCCATTTCCCATTGAAAGAAACCAACATTCCTTAGAAAAATGACTGATTCCAGGTCTAGGCAAAAAAATTACAAACTGAGCTTAGAACATCTTGCACTCTAGAAAGTGAAGATGATAGGAAAGATGATGAGACAAATCAAGGACTCAGGAGCTCACCAGAAGACGCAATACAATGGTGGCAAATTGATCACCAATAAAAATAGCAACTACATTGGAAGGAAAATACCATATTTGTTAAAATTCATGAATTTACAGTGATATATGTGTGACCAAGTCCTTAGATGGAACCCCTGATTTACAGGGGTACAAATACTGAGAAAGATGTGAAACTATTTCACAGGGATAAATGAGTAATGTCAATTGTGTGGGAAAAGTTAAAGGAAAAAGGCTTAGTTTCTTTCATGAATAAATTAAAGGAGGGAGAGAGAAGAAGGAGAAAGAGGAGGAGGAGGGATAATGAGAGGGACATATTTTAAAATATTTTGAAATATATTCTACAAATCAATTTGTATAAGAGAAATAACTAAGACAAAGATCATAAATATTTGAATGGTACCTTGCATAACTTTCACACTGTTTTATCATAGAGCTATACAACTCTACAATGTCAGTGTTTGAAACTTGTCATCATTGGTGTTATCTTCAGAAATTATTTCTTCTTGTTATGATTTCTCCATTATCTCACTTTCCACCTCATTGATTTTTTTCTCTGGATTTTTCTCTCACCTCTCTGTAGCTACTCCTGTAAGGTTCCCATGAACTCCATATCATTAAATCCAATAATGTTCTCCATGCAAACTTGGATTGGCTGCTCCTCCGCAGGATCCACCCTCCATCTCACGCAAACATTTTCATCCCCTTTTTGGATTTTCTGACAGCAGACCCACTTGATTGTCTCTCTTCTTATCTGGAAACTCATATTCAATCTCCTAATCAGTGCCTCTTTCCCTGATCCTTAAATACTGACTTTTCAGCCCTATTCCTGTTCATTTTGTTAACTTTCCCAGGAGAGTAAATCCACTTCTGTGAGATTAATTATCATCCATAAAGCAATGACTTCAAAATCTACCCCTGAACACCTTCCTGAGCTCCAAATCAGTATTGCTGTCTCCCAACTCAGCATATCCACTTAGATTTTTCATAAGAACCTCAAACCCACCTCTGATGAATTGAAGCAATTCTCTTTCCATGCCACTTAACCTGTCCTTCTTTGGCATTCCCTATGACAGTAAAAGGAACTATCATTATACTATTGACATCAAGAAAGAAACTTGGTGAATGTCAGTTAAAGACAGTGTGAAGAGCAGAAAACAAGGGAAAGTCAGTGGGCTCCAGGCTCACCTGGTTGCAAATGGGCTTGTACTTGAGCCCTGGCTTCTTCAGGGTCTTCTCCAGCTGTTTGTGATTGAAATTGGACACCCCAATGGACTTGGTTAAACCTGCATCTTTACACTGCTCCAAGGCCTGGGGCAGAGGGAAATGTGTGGTAAGCCTGTCATGTAATTTGGTCCATTCATTTGACACCAAATGTTTTAAAAACTGGAAATACATTATTACATATATCACGATTTGACTGAACCTGTTTTATCACTTGAATACATTATTTCCTATTGTCCATTATTGCTATACACAACAGACTTTGTCTTCTTGCTCCTATTATATGCACACTCAGCTTGATAAATTGACATGAAGATGCTGTTCTATTCCCCTTCACCTTCCCGTCCCACTCCACGTGCCCTTTGTTGTTAAGTATCTAATAGTTCTTTAGCAAATGTTGTCAGAGTCCAGGGTAAAGAGAATCTCTTAGCTTTTCCTAGTAGAGAGTTTGTCTGCCGCTTCTTCCCTGGAATGGTGAAAAACATGTTGGGAAGGGCCACATAAGGCCAGGTTTCACTCTCATACAGTCCACCCTTCTGCTAAGTCAGATACAGATTTCCCTTCATCCACGGGCCTGTTTATCTGTCCTGGGAGGGAGCTCCCAGTCCTCTTGAGTTTGCTCGATGATCCCCTTGTAGGGCTCCCAGGGTCAACCTGATAAGAGGGCAAAGAAGCTCCTACTTAGGACCATATAAATTTAGATGAAGAACAGCCCTTAGATTTCATCCTATTCAGCTCCTTTTCTTTACAGATGAGAACACAATGGTACAGAGAAGTGCAGCAACACGGCCAATGGCAAACAACCGATGGGGCCGGAACCCATTCTTCTGACTCCCCATCTTATTGATTTCTACCTTGACAGTCAGTGCTTCTTGGATGTTAATGGCAGTACTTACCTCCCATGTATCATAAAAGTCCACTTTCATGGGGAAAAATAATTTCCTCATTGGCATCCTTTGCCACAAGCTCGTCCACAGGCTGGAATACATCCAAGAGAAAGCATGAAAGAGAGGGTTTTTTTTTTCCAAAGTATAACTCTCCTGGTGCCTAAGGAGCCTGGTAACAAAACCATAAAGAAGCTAATGTGAGTGTTTGTGTGTATATATTTGTGTGTGTTTCTGTGCATGTGTGTGTGTTGTGTAAGGGAAAATATGGGAGGAATGAAGATCAGCAGCACCTCAGAGACTGCATCTGCAAACTGTATCTCTCCCAATTACCTCCATCCTCCTTTCCATATCCACCCCTGAACTTCATCAAGAATAAATTGTCCTATGGTTGAAGTTGATTTAATTTTCCAGTCACAGGCTAGTTTGGATGACAGGACTTCCTTTACTACTGAGCAAGGTGTTTTAGCTCCAGTTTATGATAACCCAACTCAGAGATGGTGAGGATACCGGGTGTGCTCAGCGAACATCCAGTGTGATGAGAGGTTAGATCAGTGAAGCTCAAAGGAGCCCAGTTGTGTAATATGGGCCATTCCAGAGTACTTCACTCTTTATTGTGACTAAGAGATCCATATGGGAGGGTTGTCTCCCTAAAGAGTTGAATATTTCCCATTGCATCTCTGCACTCTGCTGTAATTCAACTTTCTTGAGTACCCAATTCACTAAGATACTACAGACAGAAGCATATCACTTAGAAATGTAAGGCAATGTCCTCAAATCTCTGAGACAGAGGCATTGAGATCACTGAATTTCAATCCTTCTGAAGGCGATGGGATAAGGATAAAAGAAATCTCGATGGTGAAATGACACAGCTATGAAGGAGGGTCATAAATCATTTAGCAATTGTATCCACTATGATAAAGCCTATCTCTCCCAGTAAAAACTCAGAAAGCTGACATGGAATGAGAGAATAGAGGTGCAACAGCTGTGATTAAATACTCTTGGGCATAACAAGGAAGGCAAATCCTGACCTCTATAGCAATTGGCACATGAACGATGAAGAGGTCTATGTAGTCTAGTCCAAGTTTCTTCAGTGATCTTTCCATGGTTGGTCATATGAATTCAGATGGAAGGAAAGTAATCAAAAGCTGCAGTGACTAAAATAAATAAAAAAGTGGCTTATGATTTCAGACATTTGTGGACCAAAATTAAACCTCATGGTTAAAAGATTGAGAAGTGAGTAACAAACCACTGTGGTGGTTCCTAAAAACATGAGGCACTGGGGATACATTTAAGGGACTTAGTATAACTGAGCTCCTTAATGAGATGCTGAGATTTCCTGAATGACCCTAAGAGGACTTTGAATAACACCAAGATGGCCCAGACAAAGAACCTAAGTGTTTCAAGGATTAGAAAAATTATCTCTGTAAGGAGAGTAGAGAAATGTCAGGCAAAGGGAAATGGAACCTACTGTCCCATATAATAAATGCCTGGAAACGGTTCTGTTGAGAGACACACTCTCTTAGACCATGTTATCACTATGTTGAAGAACATAGGATCATTCGGTAGAGACCTCGGCTCTCTTGACATTGGAACAGGGTTTCCCACCTTAGAAAATTGTACACATTTCTATAAACCCAATGCTGACTAGAACAATGTATTTCCTAATCTGGCTCCCTTTTCTAAATAACATGTCAGCCTCACTTGGATGTCCTGAGAGAAGCTGCTGAAAGATAGAGTAGATTCACTCCATAGTGGCTCAGTCAATCCATACAATAGATATAGAATAAAAGTGTCCTTATTCAGGTTTACATATGAATGCTGACTGATGTTCAGAGAGGTTGAGCAACTGTGTCCCAGGCATAACAAATTTCAGAGCAAAGGAAGCCTTTTTTGTTTTCTATTTTTCTATAATGGGCCTCTGCAAAGTTAGGAGGAAATTAAATTATTCAAATCTAAGACAAAGGTGTTTCATTTTCTTTTCAATGTAATACATCTGATCTGCAGCAACCTCTCATCATTCCACCAACAGCACATTGTTTTTGTGGAATATGTCCTCTCTATTGACAGTACCATCTGCCATCTTCTCTCAGAGGGCCTTGCCAATCTCCTCCTCATTTTGATAGAAGAAGGCCACATTGATGTGATGGAAACCTACATCAGTATCCACTTTGGTGGCTTCTCCAGCCTTGGTCTTCGGTAAATATAAAATATGAATAAAGAGGATTGTACCTTACCCTACATCTGTTACGATGGCTATTATCAAAAAATAAGAGATAAGATGGAAGCAACCCAAGAGCCCATCAATTGATTAATGGATAAAAAAGATATCATATATATGTATATATATACAACACAATGGAATACTACTCAGCCATAAAAGAAGATGAAATCATGCCATTGTTGCAACAACATTGATGGACTTTAAGGGTATTATACTAAGAAAAATAAGGCAGACGCAGACAGACAAACAACTTAGGATCTCGTCCATATGTGAAAGAGAAACAAACACATAAATAAATTGAACAGATTAGTGGTTACCTAAGGGGAGAGGTGTGGGCGGACGGTGAAAGAGGTAAAGGAGTACACATCTATGGTGACAGATAAAGCTGGACTATTGGTAGTGAACATGATGCAGTCTATACAGAAACTGATATATAGTAATGTACACCTGAAATTACACAATTTTATTAGCCAATATGACCTCAATAAAATAATATGAAAAAGAGACAAGAGATAATATATGCTGACAAGGATGTGGAGACAAGGGAGTTATTGTACATTGCTGATGGGAATGAAAATTGGTGCAACCACTAAGGAAAACAGTGTGGAGGTGCCTCAAGAAATTACAGATAGAATTACTTTATGATCCAGCAATTCCACTTCTGGGCATTTAGACAAAGGAAACAAAATCGTTATATTGAAGAGATACTTGTGCTCCCTTGTTCATTTCAGCGTTACTCACAATAGTCAAAGTATGAAATCAATCTGTGAGCCCATTGATAGATGAAAGGATAAAGAAAATGTGATGTATATATTCAATGGAATACTACTCAGCTTTGAAAAAGAAGGAAAACCTGTCATTTGCAACATCATAGATGAAGCTGGAGGGTATTATACTAAGTAAAATAAGCCAGAAAGAGAAAGGCAAATGCTGCACCATGGAATTCTGAAAAAAAAATTGAGTTAATAGAAATAGAGATTAGAAAACTGGTTGCCAGGTGGTAGGGGTTGGGGGAAATGGAGACATGGTACAATGACATAATCTTTCAGCTATACAAAGGTACAATGCTGTAAGTACAGTTGAGACTACTGTATAGTATAATTCAAGTTGGCTAAGGGAATAGAATTTACATGTTCTCATGACAAAAAAAAGTAGATGATGTAACGGATGTGTTAAACTTGATGGGGCATATTATTTCATAATGTATACATATATCAAATCATCATGACACACAATTTAAGTATCTTAGAATTTCATTTGTCAAATTTACCTCAATAATGCTGAAAAAAAATTAAAAAGATAAAGTGTACCAATAGGATTAAAAGGAGAATAATAGTTAATTTTTGGGGGGTTGTGAAGAGAATTAAATGGCAAATGTACTGTAAGGAGTACAATATTGTGACAGACACGGTTGTCACTCTACCCATATCTGCTTGGAACTCAATATATCTGTGTACACTGACCCAGACTTCCAACTGTGAGAAGCTGTGTCTCTGCCTGAGTGATTTTACTGATCACCAGAGTCTTCAGAAGGGGCTCTCAATACTTAGGTAAAGGGGGTGTCTTGTCTACTGGATGATACTTAGCTTCCATACCGACCATTCCAGGACTTACACAATGGGCCCATGCGTGGAATAGACCTGATGTAGAGGATTAAGACTATGCGTGGGTCAACTGCATGGGCTACTTATCACCAGGGCTGTTTGACTTACTACTATTTTGAGATGGGAGACCTCTCAGCAGCAGCAGAGTTTGATACCAAGTCTTGGAGGAGACAAGCCAGCCCCTGGGTGCAGAATTGATTATAGTAAACTCTCCATCTAACTGGGGACAGAAACAGCAATTAATCTTTACTGAGACTGATCACATTCTATCTATGAGTTGCCGTATCTTTTCACAGTCCTTCAGACAGCACTATTATGTAAGGGCTACAGAGAGTTGGAGTTTTCATTATAGTATCCTATGTATCGTTGCCTATTTGTTAGGTTCCCTGTGTTCCTTTTCTATGTTTAACAACAGTAATAAAAGTTGTATATAATATAGGTAAGACATAATCTATGTTTAAGCTATAATGGTGAATACGATGGATAATTATGTCACTGCCAACAAATTAGCTCTGTCTGACAAGAATAAGCTATTGATATTTCATGTGATAGCTCTACCAAGATGGAGCATATTGGTTTCAGTCATTTAGGAGTGAAACTCTCCCATCCAACTCCAAAGCTTTCTCTACTTCATGGAGACCAGAGTTTGACACTTTAAGTGTATGGCAGGAGACCACCTGGAGTGTCAAGAATACATTTGGGGAGAAACACAATTCTGTCTCCATTGTTACTTTTTACCTCCTAAGATTTTCTTTCTAAATACATAACATTTGGAATAATACAGACTTTTCATATGACAAAAGGTTTCAGTGATGGAAACTTTGGGAAAACACTTTGGCCAATACTACCACCCCCAGAAACTTACAGCAAAGCTGCTATGAGGTAGTCACGTTACTTGTCCTTTCCTCCAGTGCCCACTGCCCACCAGGGGTTTCTAACAAAGAGCAGAGTGACTGTGACTGAGGCAGCAGATGAGCGCAGGAAGAGCAGCCTGAGCTTAGATTTTACACATGTAATAAAAAGGAGAATCATAATTTACCTAGGAGAGCTGTTGAGGAATTAAAGACAATGCATGGAAAGTACTTAATATACATGGTAAGAATTCAATATATATTAAGTAACCAAAATAATAATAATGATAATCTATAAGCAAAATTCCCACCCTCTCCTTCTCCAGAGTTGACAGCTTCTCATTCCACTTAGTGCAAAGTTAGAGACGGCGAAATGGAGGCTTAAATGAGTCATTCCAAATCACCCAAAGTGTACTAGGCATGGGAAGTGTGTCTGCTGACCACCCTTCTAGGCTGTTTGTATTCCAACCTCCAGGCCTGTGGTCTCCACTTAGTTCATCTGAAGCAAAAGTGCCAAATTCATGCAAGGTTATGAAGTGCCCATCATTCAGTGTCACAGAACGACTATGGTTGAGGTCCATCGCTGTCCACAGTCCTGGCTAACCTGACTGTCTATCCTTCCTTTCCCTAACTGTGAGCTGAGTAGAAGACAAGGCTCCAGCATTGTTTATTTCTAATAATAACAAGATAGGTGGGGCTGGGATTGCAGAAGTCAGTGATTCCAAAGTGAAACTAGAATCAAGCCACTGACTGTTTTATAATTCTTTCATGTCTCTACAGGCATGTCTTACAGGATAGCATGCAGAAATGTCATGCATGCTACAGGAGTTTCAATTTTCTCTTCAGCATTGCTCATCCTTGACTCTTAAGTTAAAAAAGAATATAACCATGTCAATTTGTCCTTGATAATTACATCAGACTTACTTTAAAAGATGCATAATAACCAGTAGACTGGTCATTTCTAAACACGAATTCCACTGTAAGACTTTAGTTAAATACCTCACCCTTCATTTTGTCAAAAATCCCATCAGTACGATTTATTCAGAATTTCTTGAATAAAGACTAACTCCTACTCCCAGCATACATATAACAAAATGCCTCAGGAGCCCCACCGCTAAATCTTTCTCCTTGCATCAAGACCTCATTTCCCCTTCTGATTTCTGTGCCTTGTTTCTTTGAATTTTTGTGGCAAGAAAAAACTGTTATTTTGCATAAACAGTGTGCTGCTCCTTTGGGGACACTAGGGCAGGCTCTGACTTGTAGGATAGATTATATATCACAGAGGGCCCAGGTTGGACATTCTCTTATTAAGCCAATGATGAGTTAGAATCCTCCAGCCTCCCAAGGTTCACTGGCTTGTCCATTGGGCCTTGTTCATGACCAGTCTGGGTAAATGGAATGGGCGGGCATTCAAACATTCCCCATTTATACACTCAGGCTGAACAAGAAAACCATATGTCAAGAGACCTCAGGATTTCCTGGTCCTGGAGGAGTGGGCCTGGAGTTAGTTTTAATGTTTCTGTTCACCAGTACATAATTGCTTGATTTTTCTCCTCACTCATTCCGTACAAGAGAATTGTCAGTGTACAGAGAACAGCAAACATTTGCTGAGCAAAGTGTATATTGATAAGTTTAAAAAAATGTAAAATTATGTTGCCAGCAGTACTCATCCCTTGGGAGCGACCCGTTCTGTCTAATGAATTCTCCGGGGTAGAGTGGGGTCACGTGATGTTCTGTGGGAGCAAAAATAGAGTACACTTGAACTTGACAGAGGCTAATGGGTGTGGAGTGGCGGGTTGACGGCTGTGCAGGCCAAAGATCAGACTGCATTGTTTTGGAAAAGGCAGGAGATGATGGAGGCTGTATGGGATAGGGATGGAAGGGAGGGAAGATGGCATTTTTAGATGCCCTTGGAGAAATTATGGGGAAAGAAGAAGTGTTTAAGGAGATATTTATGAAGTTTGAAATATGTTACTTGATGAAAATCATAAACTATGGAATTTGAAGTAAAATCCACTTCAATCACTATTGTGTCATGGAGTGCTTTGTGTCTGAAGAACAAAATGTGGCCTGAATGGGGCATAAAGATGAGTGAAGGAAAAGCTGAGGCTCTTTTGGGGATCATTGCCTCTTCTGCATCATTTATTTTATTTTAATAAAATCACCTCAATGGTATCATCAAAACCTTAGAATCCATCCCAGAGGATGACACAGCAGTTTCCACAGATTGTGAAACTCTTGGTGGATGCATAGTGCACGGAGTTGTAAAGAGAAAATCATTAACTTCTATGGATGGCTTGGTTAAGATACAACCAGGTCGAGAAAATCTATCTCAAATTGGCTTAGGCCCTACAGAAATGTGTTATCCCAATAAGAAGTCAAGAGGAAGGGCCAGCTCTGCGTATTTCATAGGAGGTTCAGATGTCCTCCGATATTCTCTTGTCTCTTCCTTCTTCTGTGTTTGGCATCATCCTTGGGCTGAGGGAAGACAGTGCCGTACTTTCAGATGACACATCTCAACAGGACATATCCAGTTGAAGGAGAGGGCACACCTGTTTTAAGAAGTGATGGAAACTCTCTTAGAAGCCCCTCATCACAGTTCCCTTATGCGTTCACTATGTCAGATTGGGTTAGAGTCCGCTTCATAAGGTGATTACATGTCAAAGGCAATGGAGTTAACACGAGTATTCTAAACAAACCAATTGGAGTAAAATGGGTTTTGGGAAGAGAAACACCTTGACCACTGAAATCATAGTGAGAACCTGATGGTCTTTACATTAGACATTTCAGATCTTGGTCACACTTAGAACTGCTTGGTGAGCTTTTAATATAGAGGGATATCGAGGCTTTACTATGGTTAAATGAATGAGAATATCTGTGGGCATTGGGTCTCAGCTTTAGATAAAAAGGTCCACATTAATAAAAGCAGAGTAACTGTCTTTGTTATAAGGACATTTGTCCTGTATGATTGACACAAGGAAAGACCAAGAGGTGGAAAAGCCAGGAGGCCTCACCCAGCACCAATCTGTTTAAAGGAGAAAAGTAGAGAGAATGTGTGGAGTCTGATTTAATTTCAATTTAACTTATTACTTAATGTAAGTGGTGTATGTAAACTTCTATGAGAACCAAAAGGATGAAAAGGGGAAAAGGAGAATCAGTGACTACAATTCCTGATGAATCAAGAACCTGAAGGATTGAGGTGTAGTAGAAACCACTGAGTAATAAGAATTGAGCTGGGTGGAATGTGTCAAAGTTACGATTTCAGAGATGAAGCAGTTCTAAGGAGTCAACATGGGAGTAGTGACCTCGTGTAGTGTAGGTACAAGTAGAAACTCTCTAGATTTGAGAATGTTGAGACACAGAGAAGCTTGAGTTGTCTCTATGAACAAGGGTGATGTCAACATATAGTTGGAAGGAATTATAAACTGAAACCATGAAGGGATTGTACAGAGAATTGGGTAAGATAAAAGGGTCATGACGATGTTGGCCTTAAAAGAATAGTTACATGCTTCTCTCTAAGGAATTTAACATCCTCAATGCAATGGGCTATTGTCTAACCACTTGCTGTTCTAGACTTTATTCTGGTCACACTGCATTCTGAGTACTATATGCCAATTCAATGGTCCATTTTTACTCCTCATCTTACTTTTCATATTAGTTGCATTAGACTTTTCTGCTTGAAACAGTTCCTTCATTTGCAGCCCAAGACAGAACCATCTTCCGCTTTCCCTTGGACCGCATTAGCCCTCCTTCTCAGCCTGCTTTACTGGTTCCTATGCTTTTTAAACAAGCTTTTAATGATAGAATCCCTCATGAAGAATTATTGTTTGAGTTATAACATTTCCAACAAAGAGATCTTTAATAATGGGGCATAGTTCCTCCATACCTTGTCTCAGACAACACTGGAGAGGATTAACAATTTTCCCTGGCAGATGCAATTACCTGGGCTCCCATTTTTTGTGTTCCAACAGCAATGCCAGTGAATTGATCTTATTCCAAGTGAAAACATGATATGTGAAAGTTTCCATGGGTTCTGAGGGGAAGACAAAAGTGACCAATGAGAAAGAAACAGAGCCTGTGGACTGCCATTCATTGCTGGTCTGAGCAAGAGAGTCAGCAAAGGAAGGAGCGAGCCAGCATGCAGTTGTCTTCCCACATATTTTTGTGGATGGGAAAGTTCTTGAAAGAGACAAATTTTAAGACTGAAGTGACTGAATCACTGAGTGTCCTGGATAAATCTGAATTGGCCTCATTCAGCTTTCTACAATGGAGCAGAAGTGGAGGCTCATGAAGGAGGGTCAAGAAGAAGAAGGAGCCAAGAGTGGTAACCAGGTATAAAAGGAGTGGGATTGAAGTTTGAAAATTATATAAAAAGTCACATAAAGCATGAAGCCTAGGGGCCGGCCCGGTGATGTAATAGTTAACTATGCACGTTCTGCTTCGGCAGCCCAGGGTTCACTGGTTTAAATCCTGAACGAGGACCTACTCACCACTCATCAAGCCATGTTGAGGTGGCATCTCACATGGAATAACTAGAAAGACCTGCAAATAGGATATACAACTATGTACTGGGGCTTTGGGGAGAAAAAAAAGAAAAAGAGGATGATTTGCAACAAATGTTAGCTCAGGGCCAATCTTCCTAAAAAAAAAAAAAGTAAAGTCTAAATATTTGTAAATATGGCTTAACAGATGAACACCACTACCACAAAGCTACAGGGGCAAAACAATTTTTAGTGGAGAAAAATAGCACTGATTGACCTCTTGTACATGGAATTCATCAGAATATAGTCTTGTTATTGCCTTTGGTAGACAAAGAGATATCAAGTAGGTTCTAAAAGCAATCAGTAATTTCAATAAAAATTCATAGCTGTTTTATTTAGTCTCCTCTTTATTCCATCAGTTGAGGTTTTTCTTTTTTTATTCAAATAATTTTTTTTCATAAGACTTTCAATTAGTTCTTTCTCCCATCTGTCTTTTCTTACTTAGTTTCCTTGTCCTTTCATAAATGTTTGTCCCTTCTTAATTCCTTTGAGAGTGCTAAACTAAATTATTTTCATTTCCTGCTCAAAAGTCTCCATTATTTTTATTTCTTCTTGTGTGATATTTTTGCTATTTGTTGGTTCTGTTGGTTCTTTTTCACAGTGTAAGATTTCCTTCTTTGTTTTGTTATTTTAGATATGAGAAACAGTCTTCTTTCTGCATGTCTTGGGATATTGTGGTAACTCTGGTGCTTTGAGGTTTTAGGTTAGAATTCAGGGTGATTGCACTCTCTCTTCTGAATGTGAAGTTTCCTGACATTGATGCCAAATAGACCAATATTGGCATAACACTTTGGCCTCACCTGGATTTTCTTAGCTGAATCTCTGTAAGGGTTTCTATGATTTCTCAATCCCTTTCTGTTTGGAGCTGCAATTTCCATGGGCTCCTCCTGGCAAGCACTACTTTTGTCAGCTTCAACTCCACAGAATACAATGCAGAAATTATCATCAATCTAGGCACCTTGTCCAGTTGGCTCAGTTATACGACTACAAGTGTGTTCTTGCAGTCTACTTTGGACATAGGTGCCATTCACAGACCACACTGTCTCAAGCTTCATCTCTGAACCTTCCTATATGCCCACAGAGTATTTGCTCTTTACCTTTATTCTACTGAAAGCCAGTAGGGAATCAAATCATTACATTTCTGGGCAGATTATGAAAGAATTTTGGCATCTTTAAGTGCTGCACAGGCAGAAAATGTCTAGCCTGTCACAAAGCTGCAGAGATAAGCAGGTCAACTCACGGAAGTGGATGGTCGCTTGAGGTCTGATTCCACTTCCCTTATGAAGGAAATACCCCCTTGGAAACCGGTTTCCCCCATACGACTCCACGTGTCCTCATGTGATTAAGCCTGGCAAGCTTCTAACCTGAGTTCATTAAGATGTAGGTGATTGCCAGGCAATGACCTCATCTCCTGTCCAGTTCACTTTCACAGACCTCAAACCTATCAGAAATACTGACATCTTGACTACATGTATATCAGATCTTTGAACAGTTATGCCATGAGACAGTCACAAAATCTGATTCTTAACAGGTAGTAAAAACTTTTTTTAATTAATGGGAATAAACTGTTAGAAGGAATAAAAATTGGAACATGTTTCATTTTTTGAATATATTTTACTTTTTAGAGTAGTTTTGGATTTACAGAAAAATTGCACATAAGGTACGGAGATATCCCAGATAGTCTCTCCTTCCCACACTGCCCCACCCACCCAGTTTTCAGTGTGATTAGCATCTTGCATTGCTATGGGAAATTTGTGACAACTGATGAGGCAATATTTATGTAGTATAATTACCTGATGCCCATGGTTTACATTAGAGTTCACTCTGTGTTGTACAGCTCTATGAATATTGAAAAATATGTATTCACATGTATTCACCATTACTGGCTACATACAGAATAATCTTATTACCCTAAATAAGCTCTGTGCTCCACTTATCCATGCTTCCCCTTCTTTCTACATCCAAATGATTGGAATCCTGATCTTTTTTATTGTATCCATAGTTTTCCTTTTAGAGAATGTCTTATAGTTGGAATCATTCAGTATGTAGCCTTTTTAGATTGGCTTTATGCACTTAGTAATATGCACTGAAGTTTCCTCCATGTCTTTCCATGGCTTGATCATTTATTTCTTCTTATCACTGAATAAGATTCTACTGCATGCATACAGAATACCATCTATGTCCAATGAACCTTTATACATAATTGGGCAATTATTAAGAGTTGTTATAAATATGAGTGTGAAGGTTTTTGCGTGGGTTTAAGTTTCCAACTTATTTGAGTAAATGCCAAGGAGTGCTGGACCATGTGGTAAAACTATATTTCATTTGTAAGAAACAATGACACTATAATCCAAAGTAGCTCTACTATTTTGCATTCC
>CM053554.1:27154095-27205161 GCA_028646465.1 Rhinoceros unicornis | reverse complement strand
ACCAGTAATGAGAGGGAGTTCCTGTTGCTCCACATCCTCCCAAGCATTTGTTGTTGTCACTGTTTTGGATTTGGTCATTCTAATAGATGTGCAATGGTGTCTCATTTTTTAAATTTGCAATTCCTAAGTGACAAATGATGTTGAGAAACTTTTCCTATGCTTATTTGCCATCTGTATATCTTCTTTAAAGAAGTTTCTGTTCAAATCTTTTGCTTATTGTTGAATGTTTGTTTTTTTTTCTTACTATAGAGTTTTAAGAGTTCCTTGAATATTTTGGATACTGATCTCTTTATTAGACATAGTTTTGCAAATATTTTCTCTCAATCTGTGGCTTGTCTTTTCATTCTCTTTATAGTATATTTCAGAGTGAAGAATTGTTTTCTTATTTTAATAAAGTCTAACAATATTTTTCTTAGATGGATTGGGCATTTGATGTTGTGTCTAAAACATCATCACCATGCCCAAGGTCATCTAGATTTTCACCTATGTTATTTTGTAGAGTTCTATAGTTTTACATTTTACACTTAGGTTTATAAGTCTTGTTGAGTTAACTTTTGTGAAAGGTACAAGGTCTGAGTCTAGATTCACTTTTTGCGTATGGATTTCTAATTGTTGCAGCACCATTTGTTGAAAAGACTATACTTTCTCCATTGGATTGCCTTTTGTCGATAATGAGTTAATCCTATTTGTGTGGCCCCATTACTGGGCTCCCTAATCTGTTCAATTGATCAACTTGTCTGTACTTTCACCGGTACCACATTGTCTTCATTGCTGTAGCTTTCTAGTAAGTCTTGAAATTGAGTAATGTCAGTCTACTCACTTTGTTTTTCTCCTGCTCCTGGTAAGTTATGATTCTCTGCATGCAAATATCTCTCCAATTTTTGAGTCTGAAATTTGCCTGTAACTTCAATTTTCAAACGAATCTAAGGAGAGTTGTGGACTTTTAGTTTCTTCTTGTTATGAGGAAGGAAGTGTTGACATCAAAGTTCTTTATCTATGTGACCAGAAAACAGTCGTCTAGTTTTTACAATGTTATAAAATTTGTCACTCATTTATGAACAGTTCTGAATTAGTTAGACAATATAGATTCTTGAGCTGTCACATCTTCTCCTTATCTTTATCCAGCCTGAAGAAGACCTATGGAGTTTACTTGGTTATCTTTGTCATATACACAGATCCTATCAAAGGCGTAACACTTTAAAATAAATTTTAACAAATTGACTAAAAACATGTCCAAGGAGCCAATATAAAAAATAAAAGAAGTGCAACTGTAGCCTCCCAAAAATGTTCAATCCCAATAATTATTTTCCATGTCTTAATAATAGAAGGGTTATGCTACAGTCATACAAATGCGTACTAAAATCTGAGAATATATAAGACATCCTCTAATTTAAAGGATGAATCATTTTAGGATAAAACTATGGTTTACACAGCTTTTTGGTTTGGTTCCAGATGAAGAGTATGGCTTTAGAAAGCCCAGTGGTTAAAACAGATGAATGTGGTCATGAGAGGAAGAATTGGAGCAGGTATAGGTGTTAGAAAGTGTAGCCACGTTCTGAACAACTGTTAGTCTCAAAGATCTTTGATTGTGCCTATTTGTTCCATAATTGTTTCAAATTTTAACAAAGTGGCCTGAGATCAAAATTAGGTTGCATATAATTACATCATTGAGTTTGTACCCCTAGAAATTGTAGAAAATAATTGTATATTTTTTATAAATGATGTTCCTAAAATTTAACAAACATTGTAAGGATTTGGCTATTTTGCTTGCATGTATTTTCACATGGCATTTGAAAATTTAGGAGAATTGGAACTACTAAAATGTATTCACCATATTATACTGGCTTTATAGAAAATATTTTATGGCTTAGGAATATTTTGCATTTTGTATTGGTAAGTGTGCCTTGATTTGTGTTTGAAACATTTAAAATGATCGAGTATAAAATTAATATGTTTTTGAATTTGAGAAAATATGATAAACATGGAGTTAATGCTCAGGGTGATTTGATAAGTCACTTGTTTCTTTGAATTTCTGCCCAGCTATATCCCAGCAAGCTCACTGCTGTTTCCTGGGCACAGGTGGCAGTCTAGTCCTGACTCTCAGCTCTGTCCTTTTGTTAAAATACTGTGGAAAGTTTTTTTTTTTTTTTTAACGTGCAGGAGAATAGTAGTAACCAAACATTTTCCAAAGTTTCCCAAACAGGTATGTGCTCAACTCCCTCCTCCTAAACCTTCTGCATGTCTGAGTACTGATCATCCTTCCATGCTGGTTCCTCTGCAACCTCCTGGACTAGCCTTGCCACAGGGATGACTCATTTTGAGATTTCCTGGAGCAATGATTCCCTGAGCTTCTGAAAAGGAGCATATGCATTGCTGGTCATCCTTGCAATACGTGCCTCACCTTCCAGACCACATGCAGTGTGTCTTCTTGTTCCTTGAAGAACAAAAGAAACACTGACTGGTAAATACCTGATAACTACTACTTCCCTAGAGACTGAAAACTGTACCCATTGTGCTCCAGAAATGTCTATAAAATTGATATTATTGTATCCTTTCCCATCTCCACAACACCTAACTCTATATGATGAATTAAAATTCTCACAGACAAAAGGGATGTGTATTTCTACCTTCCCTTCATCTATAATGAAGTTCTTTTCTCAAAATTCCAGAAGCTTAGAGCATGAAGGAATAGTAAAGATCTTTTGTTGGTTATAAATTCTCTCCAACAATGGTGCTTTTGCCTCCATACTCTTCCTTTTGTTTAAATCTCCTCTTGAAAAATTGTCCTCTGCATTGAGATCTCCATATTTCTGTAATCTAAACCAAGAATTCTTATGGACACCAGAAGGTCAGACTTTCTGGAGGGAAATGCAGTATTTGCTTCCTGAACAAACACGCAATGAAAAGGAAGGGAGAGATCTGGAAATTTATGAAGGACATAAACTTGGTAGGATCTCATGAAAATCCCATAATGGAGGCGATGGGCATTTCTGGCATGGACCACAAGCTTGATGGAGAATCCTTTAATCTGATAAAGAATTGAGAAGAGAAGTAGATAATAAACACAGTTTTGGAAACATTGAATTAGGCTACACTAGTGATATCCACAGTGTATGTCCACTAAATTGTTGTAGAAATGGGAAGCCTACATGGAAGGTGTAGATTAAGCAATGATTTCAAGCTTCTTGGAAAGTTACACAGACTGATGGGTGCAGGACATGTGTGTATAAGTCCAAACACACCCCAGTCCACTCACTTTGTCTTTGTGTCAGTGAGAAAAGCTATGGAATGAGTCTAGGATGAGATTCCAGAAAGATTCTGTCTCATCCCTGACTGAAACTGGCCCCTGTCTCCCTGTCTTACTTCCCCTAAGCATTGACGTCAGTTTTAACAATCCTTATACACTAATTATCAGAAAATAAATTTAGGCAAACGTATTTACCAAAGTCACTTACTTGTGAAAAGGAATATATCAAAGGTTGAAGTTTAGGCCATCTAGGATTTTCATGTCCTCTGAAGTCAACTGGAATTCAAAAATCTGTCACAGAAGTGGAAAGAATTTTATGATTTCTAGATTGCATGATTGCCAATCTGGAAAATCCAAGCAAATCAGACTGAATGGTGCAGAGGAAATTCTCAAAATGTCTTAGAAGTTTCCCAAAGATTTAAAGACATCAAGCAAAATACCCCAGTAGTAATAAATATCAGGCAAAAATTAAATAGAAATCTATCCATGCATATAATATATTGAATCTGCACAAGACTACAGACCAAAAGGAGATTTTTTAAAATGTTGAGAGAACAAAGCTGCCATTATTCAATGAGATAGGGTCATGTACTTAGAAGACCCAGAAGAATCTAGAAATAAATTCTAAATATACAACACATAATTTAGTAATTTTTATGAATATAGCTCAATTTCAATACCTGATCAATGAACAGATAGAATGTGAAAAAATTTTTTCAAGATAATTTAAACCAATTATTATCCAAATACTAATGATGGTATGTTCAAAGGACACAGTAACTGGCTTGAAGAGGATATCACTGTCCAAAAGTGGGACACTTTAAGAGTCAAAAATATTGTATCTAATGGCTAACATGTTGAACCAAATAAATCCATCAATCTGTACTAATATTCCAAGATAGGGGCAGATAGAGAAGATAGATAAATAGGTAGTAGATATATAAGTACATAGATAATAGACAGACAGATGATAGATGATAGATAGATAGATAGACAGACAGATAGAAAGAAAGTACAATATCAACAATTTCATAATTGAAGAATATAAGTAAGGCGTTTATTGCATTATTCTTTCAGCTTTCTGTACATTTGAAAATCTTCATAACAGAAAGGAAAAAGTTAAAGTAATATCAAACATACTAGTTATCTATGAAAAAATCTAACAAAAGGATTATTTAAATTAGTTTTTGGAAAAAATTATAATTTATTAAAAATATATGAAGAACACCTACCTAAATAAATACTCATATCATAATCATGGATTGGAAGTCTCAATACAGTAAAGAAGGCAGTTTTCTCCAAATTGATCTACAGTTTCAATGCAATATGAACCAAAGATTTACACTTTTATTTTTCATGGAAGTTCATAAGTGATACAGTATTTTACATAAAAGAACAGCTAGTCAAGAACAATCAAGATGTCCTTAAAGGAGAAAAAGGAATGGAGAAAATTTTTAACATTCTGAAAGGCAAGACTTATTTTCCACTATAATTATATGGTACAGAAAATTGAGTAGTTGAATAGAAGACAGAGGTCAGAAATGGACTGAGGGACATTTGCTATATGACAGAGATGACAATGAAAATCTTTGGGAAAATATGAACATTCAGATTTCCACTTATATATATGTATATTTGGGTCCATTTTCATATCGTATTAAAAAATCAATTCCAGGAGTATTAGAGACTCAAATTTGAAAGAAAAGACAAGAAAAGTTTTACAAATTTCTCTACCACTTGAATCTGGCCTGGCCTGTAACTTGCACTGGAAAAAAAAATTGCCACAAGCAATGGTGAGTCTGTTCTGAGCCTACAAAATGCTTTGCAAGTATCAACTCACTGCCTTGGGAAAATGCCACTGTGATGAGATGAAGAATAGGCTAGTTCTCCATAGTCTAACCAACTATATGACAAATTATACAGAACAGAGTTCACGCACCTCTCACAACAGCAAAATCAACCCCTACATCACAGCTTCCTAGTTGCTCTACATTTGACTACAAATGCATGAGAGAGCTCAGCCAAGAAGAGAACAGTTTAGTTGAGCCCAGGCTAATTATCAAACCACAGAATTATGAGCTAAATATACGACTTTTGTAGTAAACCTCTAAATTGGGGATAGTTTGTTATACAGCTATGTCTAATGGTAAAATAATGGTTTCCTACATGTACAAAAAAAGATAACAGGGCTGGCCCAGTGGCACAAGTGGTTAAGTGCACGCGATCCACTGTGGAGGCCCGGGGTTCGCCGGTTCTGATCCCGGGCGCACACTGATGCCCTGCTTGGCAAGCCATGCTGTGGTGGTGTCCCATATAAAGTGGAGGAAGATGGGCACGGATGTTAGCTTAGGGCCAGTCTTCCTCAGAAAAAAAAAATGAGGAGGATTGGCAGATGTTAACACAGAGCTGATCTCCCTCACCAAAAAAAAAAAAAAGATAATAAAAATGATCAAAGACTTGAAGAGGTGCTTCACAAAAGTGGAAACTCAAGGAGAACAAATACACAAAAATAAAACTACATTACTGTTCAAGAAAATGCAAACTAAAACCCCAGTGAACTGGGGACCACTACTACAGTCTGATATTTATGTGCCCTCAAAATTCGTATGTTGGACACCTAACCTCGACACCGATGGTATTAGACAGTGGGGCCTTTGTGTGGTGATTAGGTCATGAGGGTTGTGCCCTCTTGAATGAGATTAATGCCTTCCTAAAGGAGACCTGAAAGAGCTCCCTTGCCCCTTCTACCATGTTAAGATACAATGAAAAATGTCAGACAGAGAAAAGAGCCTTCACTCGAACACGCTAGAACCCTGGTCTCAGACTTCCAACCTCTAAAACTGTAAGAAATAAATTTCTGTATTTCATAAGACACCATATCTGTGATACTTTGTTATAGCATCTCAAATCTAAGATGCTATAACTAAGAAAATCAAGTAATAGAATTCCCTCATTTTAGAATGAAGAAAATGAGAAGTCACTTGCAAAGGGCTAAAGAGTACATTGCAGACCTAACATGTGAACTATAATCTCTGTTTTCTGTCCAATCTTAATTCCATTCACCATGCTGCCTCTCTGGGTGCAACAGGAGGAGAAAACCGGTGGGAAAATGCATAATGCATACATGCATGGGAAATAACAGGTAGCTCATCTGGGCCTCGAGATGTCTTGAGACTCTTAAAAAGAACGCAAGTGAAAGATATTATTTAGGAGCCCCCCATGCCCACACCTGAACTCATCACCGGCATGTTCTCCTTCATCTGCTTCTCATTGATACTCTTGGCCGGGACCACCACCCCATGCTGTAGCTGGTAGCGAAGGGCAATCAGTGATGGAGTTCACTTGTACTTTTTTGCCATGGCACAAAGAACTGGATCATCCAAGGGAACTGGGGTGCTCTGGTCTACCCTGGAAGGAAATGCAGAAATGCTGAAGACCTGAGACTCAGGATCCAGTTTGTTAGAAGTCTTCCCAAACAGATTCTGTAGATGCAGTCTAGACCAGTGTTTCTCAAAATGTGGTCCCTGGACCAGAAGCATAGCTGTCATCTGGGAGCTTGTTAGGAAGGTAAATTCCATGTCTTCCCCTAAGACCAACTGATTCAGAAACTCAATTGTGGCACATAGCAATCTGAATTTACAAGCCCTCCAGCTCATTTTGATGCATGCTTGAATTCAGACCAATGTTTCTAAACTCATAGATTTTTTTTCTCTTTTACTTCTCAGTGGCTGTTTTTCTTCTCTGATCACAGCCTTCAAAGTAAGAACAAGAGTATGAGAGGAGAAAGAGAAAGGAGAAAACTGGGATAGTTTTATTTTAACTTTTCTAAGATATTTATAAAATTTGAGTAGTCCCCAAATTAGAACTCTTCATTTTATCATTACTTGTAGTGTGCAATATTTCTACAGAAGTTTATAAAAATATTTCAGATTGTAATTTTTTTCTATCATTATAAACCTTGGAGTTACATAATATTATCCTGATTTTAGACATAAAGTGAGGCTTAGGGTCTATTACTAAAAATATGTTAATTAGTTAATAATTGTCTAAATCATGACTTGAACTTTTGTATCAATTTTGGGTATTACATATAGATTTTAATGCTGGGATTTTTCATTGATTAATCTACAATCAGACACATATAATGTATAAGCATAGGCTGGGTTATGGGATGATAATGGGGAAGGATTACTTCCATTCCTCCCTTCTCTCCCCCAGCCAGTTGAGAGTTAATTCCAGAAAAATAAGTATGGTATGATCAAAGATGTTTCATGAAAAGTAGTGTTTTAGGTAAACTCCTTGCTGTCTTCATTACCATTGTTTTGGATGTTGGGAGCCCAAAGCACTATAGGCAACTAGGACAATATCTTTCTACTTGCAGAAATCCAACAGTTTGCTCTGGTTGAGATAAGGATGACATTCCACCTGCAGAATGCCAAGATAGAAGTGCATCAGATTATATGAAATGGAGATATTAATATGGAAAAGAAAGGTTAAAAGGAAAATAAAGCTGAATAAAAAACTACGTAATATTAAATTTAAACTGGAAATATCAACATCAAGTACTAATTTTTTAAAAAAAATGAATATTATATCTCTGTTCCCTAAAAGGGTAAAAAAAGAAAAAAAAGGTATTCCTCAGAGCAAGCGACTCTACGGATCAGATCTTGGTAACGCAATACTGTTGTACATTACAAGTATACATGGCAATTTTCTAGATCTGGGGGAAAAAAAGAATTGTTTGAGCCTTGGACATCAAATGTTGCAGAAATAAAGAAGTTACTCAAAGACTCATGAAGGGCTGTGTAAAGGACAAAAGAAGCAGTTTGATGGGGATCCCACTGGTGACCGCGGGTAGATTTGAACATCAGTGAATAATGACTAAAAGCAATTATAACACACAGAGGAAATAAAAATCCGTTACTCCATTGTGATTAGTAAAAGAGAGAACGAGAAAACAAGAATCTTTTTTCCCACTGATGGTGATTATTACAGTAACTGCTTTCTAGGAATATTGATAACTAGGGAAGGAGTTAAGCTTTTACCCTACCTTACAGGAATAATCGTATTTTATCCTGATTTGATGAGGGAATTTTCCATTCACAATAAAATTTCAGGTAAAAATATTATAAAACGGTATTTAAAGTTGAAAATACTTATTTACAAATCCCAATGACGTTACTGATTCAGAGTAAAATCATTGATGGCTACTTAACTATTACGTGAAAACTTGGGGGCAATATGACTTCCCTTGATGACAATTACCATCCAACAGATTGGTAGGTAATTAGAAAGGGGAAAATACACATTTAAAAAGAAAAGACCTGGCAGCCCCAGCTTAATGATGAAAACAAAAGTAACATCTCTCCTAGTGAGACAACTTGTCATGACAGGCTTCCTACGGGAGTGTGATTTGAGGGACACAGCATTGAAAGGACAGTTTCTTGCCTAAAATGTTTAACCTTAATGTAATAAGGCCTTCAGATCTAACTTCTAATTTACAGAAACTGGGAATAGAGAAAGGAATAATTAACACCACAAGATAACAATTGGATAAACCCAGAACATTCGACAAATCCTATCTGGATGTCATGGTAAAAAAGGGTTGAGTCACCTTTCTAGGTTAAGAAAGCTTAAAAAACATGACTAAAAGTAATATGTGGACCACAATTGGCTCCTGATTAGAAAAGAAGACCTATGAAAGAAAACTATATGGAGAACTGAATATGGATTGGATACTAGACAATAAGCTTTCCGAGGTCTGAAGGTGTGAATTGTCATGTCTACAGCTTACTTTCAAGAGGGTCAGCAAAATTTTACATATATGTATGCAGGTAGATCCACGTATGTGTACATATGTTTGGCAATGTAGGAAAACGTGAAAACTTTTCAATATCGAAGGGAAAATACGGATGTTCTGTATCAATCATACTCAACTTCTCTGAATGTCTGCAAATTTTCATAATAAAAATTGAAAAGAAAACTAATACTAGAATCACGTGAATGTTTTGACATTTATAAATGAAAATCAGTAGTGTTATAACATGATATGTCAAATTCTTGACTTTTATAAGCCACATTTTCCAATCAAAGACGATTACTACTTGACTCCAAGTTATACCTTGAGGATATTATGCAAAATGAAATAAGACATTCACAGGACAAGTGCCACATGATACCAGTTATATGAAGTGTCTAAAATAGTCAAACTCATAGAGTCAGAGCAGAATGGTGGTCACCATGGGCTGGTAAGAGGGAGAAATTAGGAGTTGCTAATTGTGGGCATGAAATCTCCAATTATGCAGGATGAATAAGTTCTACAGATCTCCTGTATGACCTTGTCCTTACAGTTAACGATACTGTATTATATTGCATACTTCAAAATTTGTGCAGAGGGTGGATCTCATGTTAAGTGTTCTTACCATAACAAAATACAACTAGAACAGAAGAAAAGTAACAGTATAGAAACAGACATAGAATACTGTGTCTAAACAATTCATGTAAGGGAAGAAATCGATGAGGAGAACCAGACTAAGACTGAGTAAATAACAAGGTCTGCTCTATGTTCCTGCTAAATGTTCCTGAGTGTTGATTTTGTCTATCATTAGTATGACCATAAACTGGCCCTCTAGCCTGAATGACTTACATAGTCTCCAGTAAATTTTTCCTGTATCTGTGTTTCCTATTCAAAAGCCCCTGAAAGCAGAGATACCAAGACAAATGATTCAGGCACCCAAATTCCACACAAACCCCTGATACCTACCTCATATTATTTTCACTCTTTCTTTATTTACTACTCATTCTATGTTTTCAAGACTTTCCTTTCTGTACATAGTTCCCTCCAAATCACTTTCACTCATCCCTTCTTGGAAATCCTTTACAGCTCAGGAAACATCACCTTCCGTCTAAGGTCTGGGTAACTATTCCAGCCCTCTGTCACCTCCTTTAACTTCCTTAAATTTTTATGCACAACTTAGCATTAAGGTCTGGCCACTTTTTTCACAAAGACTTTGTGGAACAGAAATATGATTATGGGTTATTTTCACACCAATCTAGACAGAGGCTCTGATCCCTAGAATTTTCTGTTCCATGAAGGTAGGATGAACAGGAGGGGGGTCCAGATAGACATCTGGCAGTAGTGCAAGAGGAAGGAGACAAGAACAGAAAGGAGATGAGGCCAAGGTGCTCACCTGGTTGCAGACGGGCTTGTACTTGAGCCCTGGCTTGTTCAGGATCTTCTCCAGCTGCCTGCGGTTAAAGTTGGACACCCCGATGGACTTGGTCAGTCCTGCCTCCTTACACTTCTCCATGGCCTGGGGAGGAAGGGGTGGTGAAGAATCACTTGTGCAGTTGGCTAGAGATCAAGAATAAGTGCAAGAAAAATCTCTCAAAAGGATAAACTGTCAAGAAATGACAATGAAGCCATTTGGCATGATTACCAAGAAGAGAGAAAGTAGTATACTAAATATGGAGGAATGTAGTGACAGCAAGAAGAAGCATTACTGTCTTCTCCTTAGAAAAATGAGAGAGAATATTATACATTGAAATAAAAAGAAGCCCATACTTTTATCAAATTCTCCTGTGTTTCTCTCTATAAACTTTTCAGTAATGATTTCCTCCACAGCACTACAGCATACCCGTTTTTTTTTAAAGTTTGTGTATTGCTGAATCTGAAGGTGCATATCCTTTTCTCAGAAGTGGAAGAAATGAACCAGATTCCTCCTCTCCTGGCATCCATTCTGTGCTCCCTTCTTCAAGCATTCACCTCCCACGTGGCACAGAGATCCACTGTGTCAAATATTGCTTTCCCATGCTCATCTTCTGGGAAAAGTTCCTACACTGGCTGGAATAGAAGCTGCTGTTTTCGTGATGTCACAAAATAATTTCTCCACACTTAGCCAGGTTGACACATACATCTAGGGACAAGACACTAAACTTTCCTGAGTTAGGTGGTGTAACATTATAGATACCAATATTTGCAAAGTGATTTGCATATGGAGTTGTAAGGAACGTCTTTAGGAGACAGGCATCCTCTAATCTCTTGAGCTTATTAAGTGCTTCAATAAATACCATTTTCCTAGGCCATAGTGGGGACTCATAGTGATTTATGTTACCCTTGTCCTTCCTCTTCCAAAAGGACTCCCTTGCACTGGGAATGACAATAAGTTGTATGGTCTTATTTCCAGAATAACTATTACAATCTTGACTCAGGCTACCCAATTAGAGTTCCTCATCCCTCTGGACATCTGATGGTCCAAGAGCCAGCACATGAACCAAACAGGGTCATCCTAGGTTCTCTTAAGGATTAATACAGATGCTGGAAGATACAGAGATGCTCTTAAATTTTAATGACTGTGAGGCTTGAACTGCCCCAAGGTCATATTTGGCATCATTGAAAAATGTTGAGACAAAAATAAAGCAAACTAATAGTAATGCAAAGTTAAGTGATAGGGAAAAGGAGATATTTCTGAAGAGTATTCCAATTTCCTAAATCCATAAATGGCTTGGACTTCCCATTTACACAGTCCAATAAACTCTTTTGCATAGGATAGCTTCAGTAGCTTTCTATAACTTAAAATCAAGAATTCTCTGTAACACAATCATTAATGGGTAAGTACAGTCTACAAAGTTCCGTTGTGATGATTGCCAACAGTGTAGGCAAGGTCTTGCAAGTCCCTATGAAGACTGCTCATTTTAGACCCACCCAGAGGGAGCACCATCATATCTGTTTTCAACTTGAAATGGTGAGAGAGATCAACTCATTATGCACAAGTGTAAGGCAATTTCATTGCTCTCCATGGTTGCATGAAACTCTGTGACATTGCCCAGAGACTCAGGAGTCATTGTCAGGATTGTGTGTTAAACACGCCTATTTTAATTTCCTCAAGTTTTTGAGACAGACAATTTGAGATTGTTGAACTCTTCTCTTGGAGGCATGGAAAGGAAATTAAGGATTTTTAAAAAAACACTTGAAAAGCTAATCAGGGATTATTATTTGGGAGATTCTTCTCTACTATAGTAATCCCTACATCCTTCTAAGGGAAATCTTAGTTCATAAATCCATGCAAGTTGATAGACATTCTGACAAGAGAAGTGAAAATGGTGTGACCATGCAAATTGCCAACCTTCAGAGCCATTGGATAATGAATGATATAGAGATCAACATAGTCCAGTTGAAGATTTTTCAGAGACTTTTCCAAGGCTGGTTGAACAAACTCTGGTCAAAAGAATGTGATCCAAAGCTGCAGAGGTTAAAGAATAAAAGTTGTGTTGGATTAATATTTCATTCTGTTTTGTTTTTTTTTCCTTTCATCTAATAATTAGACAGTTTTCTACTGGGTGGAAACTGATGACCACAGAGGAAAAATATTTTCTCCCTTTTTGGGTTCCCTTTTGATCTGACTTACCCATAGAGATTTTATTATAATTTGTTTGGATTTATCATCAGTACTTCTACTAAAAATGTAAGGAAATGACCCCAGAGATAAAACATTTTATCAGATAATAACCGTGCCCAATATCTGGATTCTGTTTGATAGAGTTTACAAAGCAGTTCAAAAACATAGCCTAATTCTATCAAAATTTCAATCTTATGGGGAATAAGTAGTATCAATTTAGTTTAAATAACTTTAGGGAAAACATTCTTTGAAAATATTAATATGTGCTGGACACAATTCAAGGCACTTTAGTGATATCTTGTGTAATATACAAAGCGCCTCATATTGCTCCCTGTTATTGATAGATGTGAGAATTGAGGTGTAGAATGTTAAGAAATTTTACTAAGTCACCCAGATGATAAGGAAACCTATAATCCCAGTTCTGTCTGATTTAAAAGTCCTTACTGGGTCCGGCCCTGCAACATAGCAGTTAAGTGCACATGCTCTGCTGCTAACAGCCTGGGTTCCTACCCCTGGCACGCACCAAAGCACCACTTGTCAGGCCATGCTGTGGCGTTGTGCCATATAAAATGGAGGAAGATAGGCACAGATACCAGCCCAGGGCCAGTCTACCTCAGCAAAAAGAGGAGGATTGACATGGATGTTAGCTCAGGGCTGATCTTCCTCACACACACACAAAAAAAGTCCATACTAACTCACATTGACATGGTCTGAGGCTCAGGAAAGTAAAGTGACTTTACTATAAAATCATAAAATTTGAACGAAGTAGTGATGTGAAAGTCATCCTTTTTTTTTGACACTAGATTTAATACATGAATATGTGTGAAGAATTTTGTACCAATAAATGTAATTCACCAAACAACTACTGGTCCCATCATATAATTGCCATCTCCACACAGTCACATTCACACATGTGCTAACACACACACACCACATACACATCACCTTTGAATTGCAGAATATGTCTTTTCTCTTCAGAGTGCCATCTTCAATTTTGCTTTGGATAGCCAGTCAAACCTCCTTTTCATTACCATATGCGTGAGCACAATCGATATGGCAGAACCCAGCATTTATACCTAATTTAGTGTCCTCCATAATTTTGCCCTTAGGAACCTAGATGAGCAACCAAAGGCAGTAGTTGGAAATTCACATGATTGAGAGAGAGCTAAGGCACAACTTTGACCTTCCCAAGGATCAAATTTTCCTCATGTCTTAGGTTAGTTCTGTGTTTGTGGTGATGAACCCATGGAAGTTTGCCTGGATCTTTCCTGGTAAGTAATAAAATATGGGCATCCTAGGAACCCCTTCAATCCTGGACATTCACCGCTTCATCACTAGCATCAAAGGTCCCCAAGTCCACCCTAAGTTTCAATGATTTGCTGAAAAAAGTCACAGGACTTCATACAGTTGTCAGCATAGGTATGATTTACATTGTGAGAGATTACTAACCAAAATCAACAAAGAGAAAAGAAATATGAAAGAAAGTCTAAAGAAACAAGGTGACAACTCCTAAGATTCCTCTACCAATGTAGACACACAGAGCACACTAAAGAAAAATTTTATATAAATTTAGAACTTATATATTTAATTTGTACAATGTGATGTTTTCATATATGTATACATTGCAAAATGATTACCACAATGAAAGTAATTAGAATACTCATCACATCACATAGCTATCTTCTTTGTGTGTGTGGTGAGAACACTTAAGATTTCCTCTCTTAGCAAATCTCAAGAATATAGTACATTATTGTTAACTATAGTCACCATGCTGTACATTAGTTCTCCAGAACTTATTCATTTTATAAGTGAAAGTTTGTACCCTTTGACCAACATCTCCCTGTTATTCCCATTGCCCCCTCCCCCAGCCCCTAGTCACCACTCTTCTACTCTGTTTCTATGAGTTTGAAGATTTTAGATTCCATATACATAAGTGGGATCATGCAATATTTGTCTTTCTATGTCTGGCTTATTTCACTTAGCATAATGTCCTCCAGGTTCATCCATGTGGTTGCAAATCGCAGGATTTCTTTCTGTTTTAAGGCTGAATAATATTGCATTTCTTTTTAAGTATTTCAAAAACGTTCTTTATTCAATGGTGTTGCTATGAACTGGATATTTGGTATAACTGCCCTCTGCTAGTCATGCTCTTTCCTTAGGTTTAGGGGCATTCAGAGGTTTACCAAAGGTGAAGCTTCAGTGGTATCCTTAACTCTTCCCTCCCCTTCCTCCCACTTTCCACTACAAAGTAAACGAGTCCTGTCATCTGTCTCCAAAATGTCTCTTCAGGGGCCGGCCTGGTGGTGTAACAGTTAAGTGCATGCCCTCTGTTGCAGTGGCCCAGGGTTCAGATCCCAGGCGCTCACCAATGCACCTCTTGTCAAGCCATGCTGTGGTGGCATCCCATATAAAGTGGAAGAAGATAGGCATGGATGTTAGCCCAGGGCCAGTCTTCCTCAGCAAAAAGAGGAGGATCGGAGACAGATGTTAGCTCAGGGCTAATCTTCCTCACCGAAAAAAAAAAAAAAGAGAGAAAGAAAAAAAAAATGTCTCTGAATATTTCTTCTATTTTATAGATGAGATAGTGAGACTCGACATTTAAATATTAGTCCCGTGTCATATAACTCTTCTAAAGACAAAATTGGAAGGCAATCTTCTGGCTTTCAGTCTAGTGACTTTTCTTCTTTGTTCCCTCTTATGTCCAAAGTTCAACTCTACCTGTTTGCTCCATTCAAAAATATATTAACAAGGACCAAGAATTGAAGCCTTGTCCTGGAAGACTGTAGCTTATGCCCTCACATGATATTAGATTTTGTATTTGGGATAAATTCCCAAGCAGTAGGAGAAGTATGAGGGAAATTACAGGTGGAGTATTTACAGCCTGGCACTCGGCAGGCTACCCCACAGCAGAACAGCAACTCTTTCCCATCATTTGTCATTAACCTCATATCCAGGAACTTTACCACAAATATTTCTCTGGATCATGTCTTCTTAGTGGGAGGAAAGAATTTTTGAGTGCAAGAGGTATAAGACAATCCACTGACGTGTATTCACCCTCAAAGCAAGGCAGCTGATTGTCAATGTTCTTGTCAGCTGAGTTTCTTCTCTGGCCACCCTGGGAAATAGATGAAAACTGGAGGAAAACCCACAATAATCTGTAAGTAACCAGATGGTCAGAACCTGATGCAGAGTGAACATTGACTACTTTGCCTCTTTGTATTAGGAATGGTTTTAGCCTGGTTACAAGAACCAAGTGAGCCTCCCAGAGTCACAAGGAACTCAATGGCTTGACAACCCAAGTGGGTTTCCACTCATGCTACGTCTATTTTCTTTTGAATACTGTAACCCAAGACCCATTTAGCTACATAGGTGCCAGATCCCAGTACAGGCATGAAGTTGCCATCATTTAGTTTCACACGCCAACCTTTGGCATCCATTGTCTGTTTCTCCTCTCTCTAAGCAGACTCTGTTTTATTCCTCTGCCTTCATATTTTACATAAATAACAAGAGGGTAACACCCAAGTCCACAGTCCAGCTGTTAGCATGTGGACTGTAGGAGGAGCAAGTTTGAAGCAATAAGCCATGGAGTGAGAAGAGAATTGGAACCAGTTAACTTGTTGGGTTTTTTTTTTTTAATCAAAGAGTAATCTTAAACTATTATAGAGTGATAAAGAAATCATTAATTACTTGCACAGTAAATTTTTTCATTCAAGGTCCACGTACATTGGTATAATATAACAAGAGATTTGGTGAACAGTTATTGACCATATGTTAGACTAGAAACCTCCAGATACTCATCTGTTTTTGCCGTGATGAAGCCACGTCTTCATCATAGACCATGTGAGACAATTATAGGCAAACACACACACACTCAATTTTTATTTTTATTTATTTATTTATTTATTTATTTATTTATTTATTTTTGGTGAGGGAGATCAGCCCTGAGCTAACATCCATATTAATCCTACTCTTTTTGCTGAGGAGGACCGGCTCTGAGCTAACATCTATTGTCAATCCTCCTCCTTTTTTTTTTTTTCTTCCCCAAAGCCCCAGTAGATAGTTGTATGTCATAGTTGCACATCATTCTAATTGCTGTACGTGGGACACGGCCTCAGCATGGCCAGAGAAGCGGTACGTCGGTGCGTGCCCGAGATCCGAACTCAGGGCGCCAGTAGCGAAGTGCGTGCACTTAACCGCTAAGCAATGGGGCTGGCCCCAAACACACACAATTTTGAAGAATGGTTAATGAACATTTTTCAAAAATTTGACCCTCAATAAAGATTTTAAACTTCAAATTGAAAGACAATTTTCTTTTATACCTTTCCCATCAGCAAAATTATTTTTGTTTGTATTTTTCTTTACTTTATAAAAAGAGTATCCCTTCTGAACAAGTCTGCAATCCTGAAATGGGTGCTCAAACAAGACATTTTGGCAAAATTATTATTAAAGTATTAATAATTAACAGTTTTTAGATATCATTTGCAGTATGAAAACAGAATTTTAGAGAGTGCATAACATTCATCCAGTTATAACTTTTAGAAAACTATCATGACATAACTACCAAAAAACTGATAAATATTTTACATAATTTATTACCTTGTTTAACAGTATACATGAAAGAAAAATCTGGAAACAACTTACAAAAAACTTGGGAGGAGTTAGGGAAATTATGATGCATTGATACAATGGAATATTATGAAGCCATTCAAAATTGAACACATAGAGTGATGTCAGCAAAATGGTGGACTAGGAAACTCTGAGTTCTCCCATGGAAACAGAAGGAAACAACCAGAAACTAGTTGAAATAACCTTACAGGAGCTCTGGAAAACAGTTAAACAAAGATCTACAGCAACAAAGTGAACAGCCAGTTAGGAAAAAGCCAGATTCAAAGTGGAAGGAAATCTCATCATGTTTTTGCTCATCCTTGCCCCTCCCCCTGCCTGGCACATTGCAGGCTTGATCTGTAAGTGGCATCAGCCCAGTTCACAGTTACATCTCTAACCAGAGTGATCATAGAAGATCTTGTTTTCAATGAGGGCTGCCTGAAAGATTGCTGTCTGTTTTGCCTAACTTTATGCTTAAACTGAAAAGTAGCTGGAATGGCTTGTTATAGCTGCAGGGGGACTATAGATACACAGATGCCAAGGGAAGAGATTAGGGTGGAGACATAGAATAGACCACACAATTCTCTGAGGAGAATCTGGGGTGTGTATTTTGGGGGATATTAAGACATTAAAAAAAAGCAGCCATCTATTCAAGGGAATTAAAAAAGTCACACACAGGCCAGGCAATATGCATATTCAAAAAATAAATGAGTAAAATTTCAGTTTTCATTTTGGGCAGATCCCAGGACTAGGAGCATGCCAATCTAAGAAGTGAAGGATTGTCAGGACCCGGAAAAAAATCTGTGAAGAGTGGGAGAGGTAGCTGTTTTTGTAATGCTCAAGTAAACACACACAACATACAAAAAGAAATCATAAACTAAAAAAAAAAAAAAAAGTCAGGATGTGTTCCTGAAAAAGCATGTGCATTGAATTTAGTAAACAAAGAGTTTTGAAACAAGTGTCTTACATATGCTGAAATTGCTACAGCAAAAATTTGACTGAGAACTAAAGGAAACCAGATAAATCATAAAATAATAAAATGATGATATCAAAAATGATATGGAAATTATTAAGCCTAAAGAACAGAAAGAACAAAATGAAGAAATGTGAACAGACCCTAAAGGACTCATAGTATACCATCATGTGGACTGATATACACTTAATTGGAGTCTCAGAAGGAGAAGAGACAGAGAATGGGACAGAGAGGTTATCTGAAGAAATAATGAACAAAAACTCCCCAAACTTGATGTAAGGCATGAATAATCAACAAATCCAAGAAACTCAAAGCATTACATGTATGATAAACTCAAAAATATCCAAACCTGCATATATTATATTCAAATTCTTGAAAAACAAAGACAAGTGACTATCTTGAAGCAGCAAAGGAAACATGATGCATCAATTACAAGGGATGTTAAATAAAAATATCAAAAGATTTCTCATCAGAAACCTTGGAGGACATAAGGCATTGGGATTATATATTTCAAACACTAAAAGAAAAAAACTGTCAGCCAAGAACTCCATAGCAGGTAAAAATATCCTTTATAAGTGATGGAGTACTTAAGACAATCTCAGATAAACAAAAATGAAAAGAGTTAATTACTATTAGAATTGCCCTAAAATAAATGTAAAGAGAGTTATTTAGGTTCAATGAAAGGGCACTAGACAGTAACTTAAAGCCATGTGAAGATAAAAAGACCTCCAGTAAGTGTAAATATATGGGGAAATATAAAGTCATGTACATTCATAATTTTGGTTTGTAACTCTACTTTCTCTTTTCTACAAGATTTAAAAGATGAATGTGTAAAGAGAGTTAAGCATCTACGATAACATGCACACAATGTATAAAGATGAAATTAGTGACACCAATAACATAATTAGGAGAGGGGAACAGAGATGTATAGGAGTAGAGTTTTTGCATGGCATTTCCCTTAAAATGGTACCAATTCAAAATAACATAACTTTGCAATATTATCTGAAATTTCCATGATAACCACAAAGAAAATAACAATAGAATATAGACGATTGAAAATGAGAGGGGAATCAAGACTTGTCACTACAAATAAACATGTAAATGTAGGTAATAATGGAGGAAATAAAGGACTTAAGTAATAGTAGAAAAAAGTAAAATGTCAATCTTTCCCTAGCAGCAATTTCAATTAATTTTCTTGTAAATACACTTCACCAATCAAAGGTATAGGGTGGAAGAAGGTATTAAAAAAAAAACAGGATCAAGAATATGTTCCCTATAAGATACTCACTTCAGATCTAAGGACACAAATTGTTTGAAAAGGAAAAATGGTAAAAGATGTTCCATGTATATAGTAACCAAAAGAGAACTGATGTGGTTATACCACTTACAGACAAAAAAATAAATGAATAATAAAAAAATTATGACAAGAGACAAAAAATGGTTATTATATATTGATAAAAGAGTCAATATACCAAGGATATATAACAATTATAAACATATATGTACCAAACATCAGAGCTCCAAAATATATTAAAACCACATTGAGAGAATTGAGGGGAGAAATAGACACCACT
Source organism: Rhinoceros unicornis (assembly GCA_028646465.1). NCBI lineage: Eukaryota > Metazoa > Chordata > Mammalia > Perissodactyla > Rhinocerotidae > Rhinoceros > Rhinoceros unicornis. Next base: position 27,185,364 of record CM053554.1, on the reverse strand, counting down.
ACAAAACTAGTTGGAAACTTGAATATCCCACTTTTGATAATGGATAATACAACCAGAGAGAAGATCAGTAAACAAATAGAAAAGACAGTACTATAAACAACTGTATGCCAACAAACTGAGAAATCCTGATGAAATGGAAAATTCACAGAAATGTATAACCTTCAAACACTGAATCCCAAAGGGATAGAAAACCTGAGAAGACTTATAACTATTAAGCACATTGAATAAGTAATCAAAAACCTCTCAACGAAGAAAAGCCCAGGACCAGACTGCTTCACTAGTGAATTCCACCAAGCATTTAAATAAAACTTAAGAACGATCAATATTAACTATTGCAAAAATTTAAAAAAGTGGAGACATTTTCTAACTCACTATACAAGGCCAGCAATAACTTGATACAAAGCCAGACAAAGATGCTTTGAGAAAATACACTAAAAACAAATATTCCCTATGGTTTGAGAATTAAAAATTCTCAAAAAAAATTACTAGAAGCTGAATTCAGCAGCATACAAAAAGTTTTACACTATGACCAAGTGTAATTCATTTCTGGAATGTAAGAGTTGTTCAACATACTAAAATTAGTAAATGCAATACAATACATTACCAAGATAAAGGAAAAACCACATAATCATCACAGTTGATGTGGAAAAAGCACTTGACAAAACTCAACACCCTTTCATGATTAACAGTCAACAAACTAGAAAGAGAAAGAATCTTCTTCAACATAATGAAGCCCATATGTGAAAAATTCAAAACTAACATTATGCTCGTTGAAAGACTGAAAGAATTTCCCCTTAAGATCAAGGATATGTTGCTTCCAAGTCTTGGCTACTGTGAATAATGCTGCAATGAACCTAAGTGCCCATCAAGAGATGAATGGATAAAGAAGATGTGGTATATATACACAATGGAATACTACTCAGCCATAAGAAATGACGAAATCCAGCCATTTGTGACAAAATGGATGGACATTTAGGGTATTATGCAAAGTGAAATAAGTCAGAGGGAGAAGATCAAATACCATATGATCTCACTCATTAAGTAGTAGATAATAACAACGACAAACAAACACATAGAGACAGAGATTGGATTGGTGGTCACCAGATGGGAAGCGGGGAGGGAGGAGGGATAATTAGGCACATGTGTGTGGTGATGGATTGTAATTAGTATTTGGGTGGTGAACATGAGAACATGATGTAATCCATGCAGAAATACAAGTATAATAATGTACACCTGAAATTTATACAATGTTATGAACCAATGTAACTGCAATAAACAAAAAATTAAAAAAAAAGATCAATGATATGAAAAATTTGCCTGATTTTGCCTCTTATAGTCTGCATAGTGTTGGAAGTTCCAGTTACAGTAATAAGACAAGAAATGGAAATTATATGCAAACAAAATGGGAAACAAAATGTAAAATTTTCTCTGTTCCAAGGTGACATGATCTTAGATTTAGAAAACCCTAAAGAGCAAACAACAGTTAGAGCTAACAAACAATTTCAGCAAAGGTGCAGGATACAAAGTCAACACACACAAATCAATTACATTTATATACATTAAAAATAAACATCTGAGAAGGAAATTTATGAAAACATTTCCATTTATAATAGCATGAAAATGAATAAAATACTTCGGAATAACTTAACTAAGGAGTCAAAAACTTGTACCATCAAAATTAAAAAAAAGTTGCTTAAGGAATTACAGATGATACAAATATATGGAAAGACAATCATGTTCACAAATGACAGACAATATTATGATGGCAACATTATCCAAAGTTATTTACACATTCAATGCATTCTTTATATATTTCAATGACAAGTGTAGCTCCTTTTTTCTCATAGTGGATCTCCTGTACCCGCACATAATGGCCCTACTCTGAGCCACCATGTTAGAATTTCCAAGGATCATTGACAATCAGTGAGGAGGTTGTCCAGAATAAGGTGGCCCCAGTGACTACCTCAAATTGGGGATGTTCAGGCTTTGTCCCATGATCTAAATTATACAGATCACAAATTTACGACACTGGGATCAAGAATATACTAGTTTGAATTCCCCAATCTGACCTTCCCTGTGCCCTCTCTGATTGTGGATGTTATTTGAATTTCACCAGCTGAATTTTCTTCCTTAGTCAGCTTTCTGATTACTAAACTCCCTTGCCATCTATCCCACTGAAGTCACTCATTCAAATGGCAAATATCCTGTCAGAATATTGCTAAATTTTAATAGCCATACATACTGAAGGGAAGCTATACTGTTACTAGCCTCAGTTTGGGGTTCCCTGTGTCTTCTTTTTAAGAAATTGAACATCATTTGATGCAAAGGGATAGTGTCTAACTGTAATCCTGTTCTAACCCTCACTCTGGTCACACTGTATTTGATATTCGTTTCTGAATAAACATAGGAAGGTAGCACTGGTTGAGATGAGATCCCATTGTGATGAAGACTATACTTATTACAGTGTTGAAATATATATATATTGAATGTGTCTGGATCAATATTAAAATTATTTCCATTTTTCTCTGCTCGTTCACACACCTGAGTCATGGTCAGTTTTCTATGCTTTGGGAAGGGGATGGTAATTGTCCTTTTAATTAATTTCTGAAAAGAAGGAAAGATCAAAGTTTCTAATGTTTTTATTTTCTATGGAATTATAGTACGGTTAGAGCAGATTTGCTACTAGTTAGGTATATTGATAAGTAGGTTTCCAACATTAAACATAGACAACAGGATATTTTAGAACTGCCTTATAAATAATGAATATCAGTTAACTCTGTGCAAGAGTCAGAATAGAATAATATTAGGTACAATTTCTAATAGAATAGAATAGACAGACTTTCTGATTACAGCTTTTATGAAGATGAAGAAATAAATTCAGTTTCCTAAATGACAACCTTTGAAAGAGAAAAAGTGTGGCTTTTGGGGGAACTAATGGGAAGCTCCTCTGCCATGCTCTTTGTGAGTGCTAAGGTCTGAGACACACAGCCTGCAGCAACTAAGCAAAACACTCCCACCCACCCCGTACATCCCAGTGCCACAGAACCCAGTTTTGAATTGGTAAGATTTGACCTCATTCCAAACAGTGCTTCCTTCCTATCGTTATTCAGAACCTAATACTGAGAATGCGGTTGAACTGGGCAAAAGATAGAACAAGGAATGCTTGGACAATAGTCTATTGCATCAGGGATGTTAACTTCCTTAAAAAGGAAAGCAGGCTACCCCTTAAAATAAATGCCTGGAAGGCATTATTGGATATTTCCAAAGAAAAACCATTACTACTCAAAGTCTTTAAAATGGTCTTCCAAATACCAGTCTACACAATAGCCACATTCAGTTTATCTCTAAAGCTTTTATAACATTTCATATTCCTGTGCCCACCTGGGGATTTAGGAGAAAATAACCAGGGAGTTGACCCTGGATACTCATAAGTAAGAAGACCTATGTGTGGATTTGACTCCAGTGTGGGCTTGGACTGGAAGAGATTGGGTTTAGGGAGATACCAGGAGAACCTAGTTCACCACCACTGAGGACTCCTTGAGTAAGCCAGGACCTCAGTTGAGATCTACACCCTCTAGTTGGTCTCCAATATGGAAAGTTTCATTACAAACAGTATAACTGTGGCTATCAGGCACTAATATCACCCCCTCCGTTACATACTGGTCCGGATTGTGCAGAAAAAGAACAAGTACAAACTGCCAAGATTTTGAGAAGTTGTGTGGGTCATGGGAAGTAAAGGTGTCTTATGGAGACTGGAAGCAGGAGGGAAAGCCTGGGACACTTAGTGACTTCTCCTTTCACCAGACCCAGACACTTGGAAGAAAGATCGAAAGGGGACTGAGCCCTGCTATGCTGCACTGATGGGTACATTAGGGCAGGCTCTGACTTGTAGGACAGATTATGTATCACAGAGGGCCCAGGCTGGACATTCTCCTGTTAATCCAATGACCAGTGAGAATACTCCAGCCTCCCAAGGTTCACTGGAGAAACTGGCTGGTCCACAGGGGCTTTTGTTTGACCAGTCTGGGTTAGTGGAGTTGGTGGGGATTCACACTTTCTCCAGTTTATGCAATCAGGCTGAACAAGAAAACTGTACATCTAGAGACCTCGGGATTTCATACTCTTGGAGGAAAGGGAGAATTTGTTGGCATCCTTGAGTTATAAATGTTATGCTCATGTTCACCAGTATGAAATTTCTTGATTTTTTCCGAACTCATTCCCTACAAGAGAATTAACAGTGTACAGAGAACAGCAAATATTTGTTCAGTAAAGGGCATATTGATATAGTTTAAAAAAATAAAATTAGGGGCTGGCCTGTTGGTGCAGCAGTTAAGTGTGCACGCACTGCTTCAGCAACCCAGGGTTTTCGGGTTCGGATCCTGGGTGCAAACTGACACATCGCTTGTTAAGCCATGCTGTGGTTGTGTCCCATATAAAGTAGAGGAAGAAGGGCATGGATGTTAGCCCAGGGCCAGTCTTCCTCAGCAAAAAAGAGGAGGATTGGCAGATGTTAGCTCATGGCTAGTCTTCCTCACAAAATAAATAAATAAATAAATAAATAAAATAAAAATGAAATTATGTTCCAGCAGTACTTATCCCTAGCAAGGGACTAGTTTCGTCTAGTGATGTCTCCAGGGGGAACGTGGGGTCATGTGGTGTTCTGTGGGAGCAAAAATAGAGTACACTTGTGCTTGACACAGGTTTACGGGTGTGGAGTCGGGGGTTGAGGGGCTGTGCAGGCCAAAGTCAGACTGCATTGCTTTGGAAAAGGCAGGAGTTGGTAGAGGCTGTATGGGAGGAAGGATGGAAGGGATGGAGGGTGGAGAGAGGATCTGAGGCACTGTTGTTGCCCTGGGAGGAATGTTTGGGGAAAAAATAGAGATGTTTAAGGAGATGTTTTTGAAGTTTGAATTATGGTGTTTGATAAAATTCATAACCCATGGAATTTGAAGTAAAATCTACTTCACTCACTATTGTATCAAGGGGGTTCTGTCTGAAGAACAAAATGTGCCCTGAATGTAGTGTCAATTTAATTGAAGGAAAAGCTGAGGCTCTTTTGGGGATCAATCCATCTACTGCTTCATTTTTTTTTTGGTATCACCCAATACTATTATCAAACCCTCAAAATCCACTGGAGATCCTCCTCTCAGAGGAGCAATTTCCACAGACTGTGAAACTCCTGGCTAGGTTCACTGTGCAGGGAGTTGTAAAGAGAAAATTATTAACTTATATGGTTGATGTGGATAGGATACAACCAGGTCAAGAAAATGTATCTCAAATTGGCTTAAGCCCCACTGAAATGTGTTTCCCATATAAAAAGAAGTCCAGAGGAAGGTCCAGCTCTCGGTCTGTCAGAAGAGGTACAAGTCTTCTCTGATATTCTCTTGGTTTTTCCTTCTTCTGTATATTGACATCATCCTTGGGCTGGGTGAAGACAGTGCAGCAATTTCAAACATCACATCTCAACAAGACATATCTAGTCAAAGGAGATGGATCACCAGTTTTAAGAAATGAGTGAACCTCTTTTAGAAGTCCCCCAGCAGAGTTCCTCCTATGTATCACTCACCAGGATTGGGTCACAGTTCTCTTCCCAAGGTGATTACATATAAAGAGCAATGGAGTTATTGTGAGTGATCTAAACCAACCATTCAGAGTACAATGGGTGATGGGCCTGCAAACACTGTGGCCACTGAAATCATAGTAGAACCTGACGGTCTTTAGATTAGACACTTCCAATTTTGGCCACATTTAGAACTGCTTGTTGAGATTTTAAAACATAGAGATACCTAGGCTTTACCATAGTCAAACAAATACGAATCTCTGGTGGGTGTGAGTCTCAGCTTCAGATAAAAGGGTTTCCATAAATAAAATCAGAGCCACTGTCTTTGTTGTAGAGACATTTGTCCTATAGGGTTGGTACAAGGTCAGAGTAAGAAAAAGCAAGGAGGAATCACCCAGCAGCAAATCTATTTAAAGGAGAAATGTAGAGAGAATGAATGGAATCTTATTTCACTTCAGTTTAATTTCTTACTTAACCTAATTTGAATATTTAAACTTCTATGGGAGCTTAAAGGATGAAAATGGAGAAACAGACTCAGGGATTACAATTCATGATGCATCAAGAAACTGATGGACTGAGGTGTAGTAGAAACCACTGAGTAAGAGAATTGATTGGAGTAGAACGGGTTAAAGTTAAGATTTCAGAGCTGAAGCAGTTGTAAGAAGTATATATGGGAGCAGTTACCTCATGTAGGGTAGGTACAAGTAGAAACTCTCAGGAGTTGAGGACGTCTAATCCCTGAGAAGCTTGAGTTGTCTGCATGAACAAGGATGATGTCAGCATATCCTGGGAAGGAATTATAACTAAGATCATGAAAAGCATGTACCAAAAAGTGGGTAAGATAATAGGGTCAAGATGATATTAGCCTTAAAAAGACAGTCACGTGCTTCTCTCTTTCTAATGAATTTAACAACCTCTGATTCAATGGGCTATTTTCTAACCATTCTCTAGTCTAACTTTTGCTCTGGTCATACTGCATTCTGATCATTATATTCCAATCCAGTCATCAATATTTAGTCCTCAACTTACTTATCCTATTTGTGGCATTTGACTCCTCTTTGAAACGGTTCCTTTATTTGCCTCCCAAGACAGAACCACCCCCTGCTTTCCCTGGCACCTCACTGGCCCTTCCTTCTCAGCTTCTTTCCTGTTTCTGACACTTTTTTAACAACTTCTTAATATGAGATCCCTCATGGCTCTTCTCTTCTCTGTCCACACTCACTCAGTCATCTAATCTACTGACCACCTGCCTTTGTGGCTTTACAATCCAACTATATTATGACTAATTTCAATTACGTATCTTTGGTCTAGACCTCTCCTCTACCTCTAGACTTGTATGTCTCACAGTCTACACAGCATCTTCACTTGGACACCTAACAGGCATCTCAAATATTCACATCTAAAATTAAACTCATCATCTTCCCATAAAAACTTGTTCCTCCACATCAACTCCATTGCATAAAATGGCAACTCCTTCCTTCCAATTCTTTATCTCAAAATGCCTGGAGTTGGGGCTGACCCCATGATGCAGTGGTTAAGTTCTGTGCACTCTGCTTTGGTAGTCTGGATTCATGGGTTTGGATCCTGGGTTCAGCCCTACACCACTTGTCAGCCACGCTGTGGTGGCGACCCACATATAAAGTGGAGGAAGATTGGCACAAATGCTAGCTCAGGGCTATTCTTCCTCAGCAAAAAATAAAAAAATAAATAAAAATAAAAATTCTGGAGTCAACTTTGATTACTTTTTTTCCTTTTACCTATATCCAATATGGTAGAAATGCTTCTTGACTCCACTTTTAAAATAGATCCATATTCTAACAATATCTGACCACCTTGACTGCTCATACCATGGTCCAAGCCAACATGGTATCTTACCTGAATCTTTGTAGAGAGCCCTAAAATAGGGTTCTTTTCATTTTATTCTTCTCAACATAACATACAGACTGATCCCTTTAAAAAATGTCAGCTGAAGTAGCTACTCTGAAATCATTCTCCATTTCTCTCAGAAAAAAAGGATAAAGTCTTTAGAAAGTCTACATGACATAACCCACCACCTATTGCAGATCTGGACCTTACCTTCTACTACTATCTCCATAACTCACTAAATGTCACCAGCATTAGCCTACTTGCTGTCACTTAAGTGTTATAGGAACACTCTTTCTTCTTGGTCTTAGCGTTTTCTGTTCTGTGCCCAAGAATACTCTCCTGCATATCCACAGAGATAACTCTCTTGTCTCATTCAAATTTTTGCTCAAGAGTCACCTTCTGGGTGAAGTCTTTTCTGAGCATCCTATTTAAAATAGCACCTAACACTCCCACTTTCCACCACTACTTCTTTTCCTGCCTGCTTAATGTTTATCCATATCTCTTTCAAGTATCATGAAGGATCGAAGATTTTAGCCTGACTTGCAAGCTAACAGATTAACCTGCCACGGTTTCATGGATGCTGGTAGAAGTCATGAAACTTGTGGATTGGAGAAGGACCATTTCGTAGTCACAACAATAGCAGTAGCCAAAGTAATGGCAGTTTTTTCCAGGTTTATTGAAATATAGTTGTCATATAACATTGTGTAAGTTTAAGGTTTACAATGTGATTATTCGATACATGGATATATTGTGAAAATGTTTCCTGCAATAAAGTTTGCTCTGCTGGGTTCTTGAGCTCCATTTCTACAGGGTGAAGTGAAGGGGCCTACATGACCCCTGAACTTGCAGGTCAACTCAGAAGAGGAAAACCTGAGTCTAAGGAACTTGGAACGATTATAGCAGGCACTGAGCATCCCTGCCCTTTCTCTGCAGGGAGGTATTTTCTTTATATTATTGCACAGTAAACATGCCTTCCATTTCCTTGGAGGGAGTCACTCTCTCTACATTGCAAGGATGTTTTCTGTACAAACTTCTTGAAAAAATAGTGTGGAAAAAAAAAAAAGAAAGGTACCTTCAGGTATTCTTCACTAGATATGAATGCGAAGATAGTTGCAGACTGATATGCATCGTGAGGCATAGAAATGAAAATAGATTCGTTTGTCAAATACAAAAAAAAAATAGTGTGGAATGCAGGGTAGTCAGTGACTCTGCTTATCAGGGTACAGAAATGTGAGACCGTATGGAATTATCTACCAATATTCAGTTACTGTTTTCTAACAGTTCAGAACTCCTTATTTCCTTCATGGTCTTCTTCCCCCATTAGACTATAAACTGAAGATATTCTTTATTTTAATTTAATTTTTGTATGATTTGTTTATTGTAAAACAATCTCAGGCATGTGAAGAATGTTTAATAAAGTTTTCGCTGAATGAATGAATGACTCAGTGGCAAAAAATACAATAGTGAAAATGCATAATCATAGGCAGATGATAAAGAAATTAAGTAAATTATTAAGATGCACAGATTTACACCAAGTAAAATATAATACTAAAATTTTTAATAATATTTGATAGCTTGGGAAAATACTTATGAAGTAAAAAAAGTATGCAAACTGTATATTGAAGATTATTTGAGTTTTTAAAATAAACATACACCCCCATATTTCTATAAGACAATGCACCAAAATTTCAAGAATTTTTAAGTGAGCTGATTATAAGTTATCTTTATTCTCTATCTTTTCCTTTTTACTTTCCAACTGTTCTATAATTTGTATGCATTATGTTAATAATCAGGAAAACCAACCATCCTTCTTTCAAAGTCTTTATATTTTCATGAGTTGAAAAAAAGAAAGAAATGATCAAAAAGAAAGGCCAGCAGCCTGAAAGTACAGACGCTGCTTTGAATCACCTCCAGCAAGTACAGAAATCCTCTCCGCACCCTTAGATGCAGGCAAATCTCATAGAGCTCGTGGTAGATAGCTCATGGTCAGTATTCTTCAGAATATGAATAATGATGGTGATCATCAGCACTGAAGGAGAAGGAGAGATATTAATGTATTAACTCTGTCTTCACGTTGTCAAAGAGATGGTTTCTCTGAGGACGCTGTCAGGATGGGCTGAAAACTAAAATCACAACCATGTCCCTCCTTCCACCCCAACATACATACATGCAAGCTCCCTGTCCATGTACAAACTCCACCAGCATGCCCAGTTCCCACAAACTCACATAAATAAATGCCAAAGTGACAGATAGTTTGACTTAGATTATAATTTATATTTATCTAGAAGTAAGAACTATGACTAAAATGTTGTGGTCATTTCAGCCCCAGGCATAACTGTTGTCCCTAGCCAATGAGAATAATCACAGTAATTATTTCTCTGCTATTTTTCAGGCATTCATTCAACAAGTATATACCGAGCACCCTCAACAATCCAGAGTCCCTCATGAAGGAACTTCTAATCTATTGAAGAGACAACATGTACACCTAAGAACCACACCTACACAATGTGATTACAGTTTCCTGCATTTGTAATTTATGAGAATACTTGTTATACAATCATTAGTCTTACTGTGGTTTTCCATTTTTTTTTTGATGTTCTTGTTTTCCTTTTAAATTTGTCCTTTTCAATTCAATTTCATTGAAGAGTGCATTCTGAACAACTCTATGAGCCAGGCGCTGTGCTGTTGATATAGGGCCACAAACATGAGTGAGACGAGGCATTCACAGCCTAATGAAGGAGCTAATAGGCTTATACTTAAAAGCCTTTGGGAATAGAAACCTTACTTTCTCAGAATCATGATATAGTTTTATAAACAAGAAGGAGAATCTTGCGATCTTTCTTTTGGAAATAAACCTCTATTCTATAACTAAAATTTTATTCCCCTAATCTCTACCCTCCCTTGCAAACTTCCCAATTCGATGAGTCTTCCTTCTCTTCATCCTGAGATGCTCCTGCAGTAACTGAACAACTGGAATGTTATGTTTGTGAACATGTCAAAGTCAAAGGAGGTGGAGGCTCCCAGGGCATCATCTCCTGATGGAAAAAGGCCACCCTGGAGTAAGCTTTGACTCAAGAAACAGAGCAATCCAGAGGATCTTACCTTGGTGTGTGCCACTTGGGACATGTCAGTCAGTAACATCAGGGTCAATTAAGTTTGTAATCAATTTATAACTCAGCTTGGTTAGATGACACGGCTGAGGAAATGAGAGTTGTGATGGGAAAAGAGGCCAACAGGGATAAATCTGGAAGAAATGGATGGTGTCTTAAAACAGGAAGGCCCATTAAGGAGAAACGACACTGGTCACTTAGGATAGCAAGGGAATCAGGGAAATGGTACGACTTTCACAGCACCTACACATATTTGCCTTCCTGGGCCCGCTTCTCTGTAAAAACATATTAATGTTACGTTTTACTGTTGTGTTAGGATAAAAATGAAAAGAATCCAAACTGGATCCATTACTATGTAGGCATTATTAATATGATCATTTTTCCACTGATTTTAAAAAGAATGAAAGAAGAACCATTTTACAGGCCCCTAAAAGTATAGTGGGCTTTGGGCACTGCTCCTTCCGTGTGGAATGGATAAGTCGGCCCTGTGTGGAAGCTCACCACACACAGAGACTAGGGGCATAAAAGTAGTCAATTCACCATGATGAAAACTTCGACAGTTTTATTTATGTTCTGTCCTGGGCCTTGGTCGAGTTTCTGTTGGGTCAGAAACAGCCCTGGAGTGACCTCTGATCTGAGTCTATAGAAAGCTCTCATTTTACTTCTACGATGGAATTCAGGTCTGTCTTCCTGATTTAGGAAGTAGTTCCTCTGCTATCCTGCATGCTACAGAAAACAACCTGTTAAAAACAATCCTCAGGTCGTTTACAATAGTAATTTTTCATGTCAGAGATTTCTGTTGAGGCCGTCAATTGCTTTCATGTCTTCTGGAGTCAATTCAAAGTCACAAACCTGAAATGAAGGAGAGGATCACAGTAAACTCTCCCCTGAGGCAGCTGGCTTCTCCCTGGGAACCTGAGGACTCTCCAGCTGGATGGAGGAAGGAGAGCATCCAGGGAAGCCCTCCCTGTGCTCAGCTTCCAGGTGTCCTGGCCTGAGAAGTCTTCTGCCTGTGTTCTCCACCTCTGCTTCCCCACTCCCTCTCCTTCTCTCTCCCCTTCACAGAAGAAAGGCTCACAACTCATCTATCCCCAATCTTTCCAAGTGAATTGGGTGCAACAGAAAAGAAAAACATCCTCTTTTTCCAGACAAAGGGACAGTTGGCCAATCTGGAAAAAATACTTGCTTACTTGACAAAACTTTGGTCAGGTTTTTCATGCCCCAGACCCTAGAATTTGACTGGTTTGGACTTAAGCAATCCTTGGGAGGGAGAGCAACACCCTGTGAAAACCTTTCCAAGAATCTGTAGCCCTCCGGAAAAAGCTTTCCTTGATCAACTGTTGGATCACACCACCAGCTCATGCCAATTCCCAAACACCATTCTTTGTCTAGGGGTGTTTACACTTTCCTATAAAAGAAAAGTTTTTCTGATTGATCTTTGAGACACTATACATCTTATATTCACAGATTTCTTCCTTTTGGGTAAAGTCTCTATTATTTAAGTCCAAATTTGTTTTTATTTGAAGATACATAGCGCCTTATGGAGAGTCCCTTAATAGTGAAGCAGACAGATCTTTGTAAGAAGTATGAAAGCGGGAAAATGCATCATTTCATTCCAGAGATAATTTCATCAAAAACTCTTTCGTATCTTTCTATCTATCTATCTATCTATCTATCTATCCATCTATCTATCTATGTGTCATCTACCTATCCACCTGACATTCATCTTAAAAATATACTCCAGAATTTATTTGCTTGTCATGGGGATACATATTAATATGTTGAGTTAAATTGAAAAATGAAATCGGATTTTTTCATTGATTTAACAATAAAATTTAGATTTTTCTATTCCATATTTTCATAAATTGAATGAAGTAAATCTACAGCTTCACAGTTTTAGACAAAATATTTATAAATAATATGATCCAATGTCATCTTTTGCAAATATTAAACTCATGATGATATAGTTAACTATCCTCTTAAAATAGGATAGAGTTTAAGTAGTTTTCCACAATTCTCATGAGGTTCACAACAAAATAAGTTGAAGACCACTGATTATCTAAAGGTCCAGGAGATGTATGAGTGAGAAGGTAGGGGAAAACTCTGCTCATTTGTTAATTTGGTCAGCCTATAAAATTATATACATCTAGTTTCCTAACTGCCAGGAGCTCTGCTGGGGAAAAGATGCTAAAAGATGACACAGAGGGAGTCACAACTTTTAGGGTCTCATGGTCTAGTAATCACAATGACACATAAACAAACAGTTTTATTTTAATAAGGAACAATTCACTAACAGAGCCATGCCTAGAGTTATGTTGGCCAACAACTGTGTTGGGATGTCCTAACGGTTTAATAAAGCAGCTAATAATATTTGGTTTGATATTGACATACAAATAGGAGTTCATCAGGTAGAGAAGTTGAAGTAGGGGAACCAGGGTTTTAAAAGTTCTTTAGTTCAGGGAAAGACTCCTACAACTTATGAACAAACAGAGATAACATGTGCTCAGTGTCACATAACTATGAAAGTGGCAAAACCAGGCCCAGAGGCCATAAAACTTAGGACTCTGAGTTCAGTGCTCTCTCTTCTCATGGCTTCGAAGCTGTCTCCATAGCACATAGAGGAGAGACACATGGGAATGAATGAACATGGGTGGGTGCTGAAAGGCGAGAGAGATGGCCCCCCATACAGCACTGATTCCTCACTCTAGAGAGAAAATCCAATCTGTGCCTGGAAGTTCTCTTTGATTCTCTTCTCATTGAAGCTCTTGTCCAAGACCACACACTCCACTGCAACTAGTAGTGAAGGTTGGCCTGATCTGGCTTTTGGTTGTGTTTCCTGGCAACGGCATTCAAGATTGGAATTTCCAAGAGATATGGACTATCCATTTCCACCCTGAAAACAAAAATCAAAAACACATATTTGAAAGGTGTAGGACTGAAAATCTAGAGTATCATTTTCCCCAAATTCCTTAGGTAATTGAGGGAAGTAGGTACAATATGTTATGATTAAAAAGGAATTTCAAGAATATGTGTAGAGATTCATTCATAAATATACCAAACTGGAAACAACTAATATTACTATGAACAGGTGAATGGAAACACAACTTGTAGTATTTATAGCCATGCAATGGAATATTATTCAGCATTAAAAATGATTGAACTAGACAACTGTAACAAAATGGGTAAATCTTACAGAGGTTAGGCTGAGCCAAAAAAGCAAGACAGAATAGAGTATATATTCTCTGACTTCTTTTACATATGAAGTACTAGAACATACCAAGCTACTCTAAGTTGAAAAAAAGAAATCATAAAGATGGTTCCTTGAGATGAGGAAAAACTGACTGGAAAGGAACAGAAAATAACTTTCCTTAGAGATAGAAATGTTCTGTATAATGGTTGGGGTCGGGTTATATAGTACATCCATTTGTCAAAATTGGACAGCTAAGATTTATGCATGACAACCTTGTTAATTTTACCATTAAATCATTTTAAAAAATAATATTTAGAGTGGGGTTTCAAGCAGGGGGACAAATAGGGGAAACAAGAATGAAAGAATGTTGGTGAGAGTTGAAGCCTAGAGATGGTAACTTGGAATTCACAACACTATTTTTTATTCAGGTAACATTGGTTTATAACATTATATAAATTTCAGATGTACATCACTATATTTCAATTTTGTGTAGACTATGTCATGTTTCCCAACCAAAGACTAATTACATTTCGTCACTTTGCACATGTGCCCTGTCACACCTTTCGCCCTCCTCCCTCCCCTTTTCTCCTCTGATAACCACTAAACTGATCTCTGTATCTATGAGTTTGTATTTTGTTGTTATTTTTTTTTATCTTTCACATAAGAGTAAAATCATAAGATATTTGACTTTCTCAGTCTGACTTATATTGCTTAGCATAATGCCAACAAGGTCAATCCATGCTGTGGCAAATGTCATGATTTCATCTTTTTCATGGCTGAGTAGTATTCCATTGTGTATATATACCACATCTTCTTTATCCATTCATCCACTGATCACTATACTATCATGTTCACTTTTTTATGATTGAAACTTTCCATGATAAAATGTTAAAACTTAATTTATAAAAGGGTTTCTTCACCAATAGAGTTGCTGACATAGGTTTACTTTGATACTCTCATTACCAGTTTGGGTCTCTCTGGGACCCTAGGGAAGTGTAGGCAACTACAACAATGCCTTGCACTTGCAGAACTCCAGCAGATTGCTCTGGCTGAGGTAAGGGTGACATTCCACCTGTGAGTTTCCAAGACAAAAAGGTATCAGAATACATGAGCCAATAACATGTAAATTTGAAAAGTCCTTTGAAGGCATATCTAACACTACATTAACATTGTACTGTATTTTTCAGATTGGTGTGTTTTTTCCCATGAACCTTCTGCAACACCTTCTAATGCTGCTGTTTTTCAGAAATGATGAAACAATTGTCTTTTTATATTTTTATTTGTGTTTAAAATGACTAAAGACTCATACAGCAAGGTTATGGCCTCTAAATTATATTCCCTACTGAAAGAAACCAAGGTTCTTTAAAAAAATGGCTGGTACCAGGTCTAAGCAAAAGAGCTACAAACTGATCCTAGAACATCTTACACTCCATAAAGTGAAGAAGGTAGGAAAGAGGATGAGGCATGTCAAAGGACTCAGGAGCTCACTGGAAGAAGCAATAAAATCGTGGGAATTTGATCATCAATAAGAATAGTAACTATATCGAATGGGAAAACACCATATATGTTAACATTCATGAATTCACAATGACATATATATGGGATCAGGTCTTTAGATGGAACCTCTAATTTACAGGGGTACAAAGACTAAATGTCGAACTATATCACAGGGATCATAACAATGATGCATAACATCAATTTTTTGGGAAAAGTGAAAGGAAAAAAGACTTAGCTTATTTCAATAATAAACTGAAGGAGGGAGAGAGAAGAAGCAGGAAGAAGATGAGGAGTGAAAAAGGGAGGAACATATTTTAAAATATTTTGAATTATTTTCAACAAATGGATTCCTAGAAGAGAAATAACTAAGACAAAGAATATAAATATTTGAATGATCTCTTGCATAAATTTCAAATGGTTTTACAAAAGGGCTATACAACTGTACATTTCACAGTGTTTAAAAATTGGCATCATTGGGTGTTGTTTTTATTTATTTATTTATTTTTTTTTTGTGAGGAAGATTAGCCCTGAGCTAACATCCGATGCCAATCCTCCTCTTTTTGCTGAGGAAGATTGGCCCTGGGCTAACATCCGTGCCCGTCTTCCTCTACTTTATATGAGATGCCGCCACAGCATGGCTTGACAAGTGGTGTGTCAGTGCCCTCCCAGGATCCAAACCGGAGAAGCCCGGGCAGCCAAAGTGGAGTGCGCCCACATAACCGCTACGCCACCAGGCCGGCCCCTGGTGTTATTTTTAGAAATTATTTATTTTCATTATGATTTCTCCATTTCTTCACTTTCCACTCCTTTGCTTTTCTCTCTGTCTTTTTCTCTGTCCTCTCTGTAGCTGCTCCTGTGAGGTTCCATGAACTTCATGTCATTAAATCCAATAACTGTTTCCATCCCTGTTTGGATTGGCTGCTCCTCAGCAGGATCTACTCTATGGTTCCCGCAAACATGTTCATTCCTCTTCTTTGTCTTTCCTGACACCACACTCTCCTCATTTTCTCTCTCTCTTTCCAGCAACTCCTCTTCAGTCCCCTAACCAGTGCCTCTTGGCCTGATCCTTAAATGTTGACGTTCCTGCCCTCTTCCTGTTCATTCTATGAATTTTCCCAGGAGATCAAATACACTTCTGTGAATTTAATTACCATCCATTAAGCAACAACTCCAAATTCTAGCCCTGATCTCCTTCCTACGCTCCACATCAGTATTGCCATCTGCCAATTCAGCATCTCCACTTGGTTGTCTCATATGCACCTCAAATCCACCTTGAAGAATTGAACAATACTATTCCCACACCACTCAACCTGTTCCTTCTTTGTCATATTTCCTATAGCAGTAAAAGATTTATCATTACACAGTTGACATCAGGACAGAAAGTTGGGGAATATTAATTAAGGAAGATGGCATGAAGAGCAGAAAGCAAGGACGCCCTGGTAGGCTACAGGCTCACCTGGTTGCAGATGGGCTTCTACTTGAGCCCTGGCTTGTTCAGGATCATCTCCAACTGTTCGTGATTGAAATTGGACACCCTGATGGGCTTGGTTAAACCTGCATGTTTACATTTTTCCAGGGCCTGGGCAGGAGGGAAACGTGTGGTATACCTTTCATGTAGTTTCCCCCTTTCATTTGACATTGAATGTTTTAAAAACTGGAAATATGTTATCACATATATTATAATTGGATTGACCTGTTTTATCACTTAAATATATTATTTCATAATGCCCTTATACTCTTTTGCACACAGATTTTGTCTCCTTGTTTCTATGATATGCACACCCAGGTTGATAAATAGACATGAAAATGCTTTTCAATTCCACCTCACCTCCCTGCTCCCTTCCATATGTCTATTTTCAAATTACATATCTAAGAGTTCTTCATCAAATGATGACAGAGTCAAGGGCAAAGAGAAGCTCTCAGGTTTTCCTAGTAGAGGGTTTGGCTGCTTCCTCTTTCCCAGAATACTGAAAAACATGATGGCAAGGGCTACATGAGGAAGGTTTCACCCTCCTACCATCCACCCTTCTGCTAAGTCAGGCACAGCTTTCCCTCCCTCCATGGGCCTGTTCATCTGTCCTTGGATGGAGCTCTAACTCCTCTTGAGATGCTCTGATGACCCCCTCATACGGATCCCTGGATCAACCTGATCAGAGAGCAAAGAAACCCCTACTTAGAACCGTAGAAGTTTAGATAAAGAATAGGCCTTAGAGGTCATCCCATTAAGCTCCTTTCTTTTACAGATGAGAATACCACGGTATAGAGAAGTGCAGCAACATGGCTAGGCCAGACACCTGATGGAGCTAGAACCCTTTTCTTCTGACTCCTTCTCCAGTGATTTATACCTTGCCACCAAGTGCCTCTAGGGTGTCAATGACAGTATATATGTCCCATGCATCATGAAAGTCCACTGTATCTAAAACAATTTCTTCACTGGCACCATTTTGCACAAGTTCCTACCCAGGCTGAAATATAGAGAGGAGAGAGGATGATGAAGAATTTTTTTCTTTGTTTCAAATGACCCATCTTGGTCCTAAGAAGCTTGGTCAAAAAACCTTCAAAAGGCTAATCTGAGTGTTTGTGTGTGTATGTATGTGTGTCTGTGTGTGAGTGTTATGTGTAAGAGAAGACATGGGAGGAAGGAGTATCAGCAGCACCTGAGAGATTGTAGCTAAATTCTTCTCCCCCAATTACCTCCACCCTTCTTTTCACGCCCACTCCTGAACTGCACTAAGAATGAATTATCCCATGGTTGGAATTCATTTTATTTCCCAGGGACAGGCTGGTTTGGATTATAAGATTTATCTTTAGTACTGAGCAATGTGTTTTAGCTTCAGTTTATGATAACCCAACTCAGAGGGAGTGAGGTTGCCAAGTGTGCTCAGCAAAT
This sequence comes from Rhinoceros unicornis, assembly GCA_028646465.1. Taxonomy (NCBI): domain Eukaryota; kingdom Metazoa; phylum Chordata; class Mammalia; order Perissodactyla; family Rhinocerotidae; genus Rhinoceros; species Rhinoceros unicornis. The sequence goes on along the minus strand of CM053554.1, from coordinate 27,167,251 downwards.
GTCCATTGTGATGAAAGGTAGGATCAGCGAAGCCCAAAGGAGCCCAGTTGTGTAATGTGGACCATCCCAGAGTACCTCACCTTTGATTGGAACTGAGAGGTCTATATGGGTTAGACAATTGCCCTAAAGATGTGGAGATTTCTCATTGTATCTCTGTAGTCTGTTGTAAGTCTACTTTCTTGAGGACTCTAATCACTAGAGGACTATACACAGAAGCATATCACTTAGACATATAAGGTGGTGTCCTCCACTCTTTGAGGTGGAGGTAGTGAGATAATTGAATTTCAATCCTTCTCAAGTCTATGGGATAAGGATTAAAAAAAATATTGATGGTGAAATGACACAACTGTGAATGAGAGTCATAAATCTTTGAGAAATTTTATACACCACAGTCAAACCTACCTCTCTCAGTAAAAAAACAGAAAATCCAGCCAGAATGAGAGAATGGAGGTGCAACAGCAGTGATGGAATACCCTTGGGCATAACAAGGAAGGCAAAAGCTGACCTTCATAGCGATTGGCACATGAATGATGAAGAGATCCATGTAGTCCAGTCCAAGTTTCTTCAATGATCTTTTCAGATCTGATCAAACCGATTCTAGTTGAAGGAAAGTAGTCCAAAGCTGCAGCTACCAAAAGAAATAAAAAATGGCTTATGATTTCCCACATTTGGGATTCAAACTAAACCTCATAGTTGAAAGATTGAGAAGTAAGTAACAAACCTCTGTGGTGGTCTAAAAATAAGAGGCACTAGGGCTAAATTTATGTGACTTAGTGTAAATGAGCTCCTTAATGGGAACTGAGATTTATTGAGTGACTCTAAGAAAACTGTGAGTAAAACCAAGATGGTTTAGCAGAATCAACCTAAGTGTTTCAACGATTAGAAAAGTCATCCCTGGAAGAAGAGTAGAAAAATGCCAGGCAAGGGTAAATGAAACCTACTGTCCCATATAATAAATGCCTGGAAACAGTTCTGCTGAGATGTCCACATTCTAAAGCCATGTTGTCACTGATGTTAACATACATAGGATCATTCTGTAGAGACCTCAGCTATCTTGACATTTGAAGCAGGTTTTCCACCTCAGAAAATTTTACACACTTCAGTAAACTCAATGCTGACTTGAAAAATGTATCTCCTAGTCTGCCTCCCTATTCTAAGTAATACATCAGTCTCACTTGGATATGTCCTGAGAGACACTGCTGAAGGATGAAAGGAGTGAATTCATTCCATAGTGGCTCAACCAATCCATAAAACAGATAAAGAAGAAAAGTATAATGATTTGTGTTTCACTTATCAATGCTGACTGATATTCAGAGAGATTGAGTAACTGGCTCCTGTCCTTGACACATTTCAGGGCAAACAAGCCTTTTCTGTTTTCTATTTTTCTATAATGGCCTTCTGCAATGTTAGAAAGTAAATAAATTATGCAAATCAGAACCAAAGTTGTATTTGTTTCAAAATAACATATCTGATCTGACTGTGACCTTTCTTCACTCTGCCCACAGCACATTGGTGGTATAGAATATGTACTCTCTCTTGACAGTGCCATCCGCCATCTTCTGTCAGAGGGCCTTGCCAATCTCCTCCTCATTTTGTTAAATGTATGCCAATTCAACAGGACCGAAGCCTACATCAATAGCCACTTTGGTGGCCTCTTCAGCCTTGCTCTTAGGAATCTATAAAATATGAATAAGGAAGGTTGAAATCCTCCCAACTCATAGAGAAGCTATTTATTTCCTTCATAGCATTTTCACCAGCTGTTCTCCATGTTGCCCCTCTCCCTATTTGATGGTGCAAGCCTTGGTAACAAGCTTATCCTCAGGGACCACAGACTAAACTCCAATGTGACCTCTAATCTGAAATGAATTCATGAAATGGGCTTCGCAATGGAACACAGAAAATCAAGCCTCAGTCAATAAAGAATATGTTTTAAGGAAGTAACTAACAGGAAAACTTCTAACACTTGGAGAAATCGTTTAAGATTTAGATAGGGAGAGATAGATTAGATATAGATATAGATAGATAGATAGATAGATAGATAGATAGATAGATAGATAGATAGATATACATAGATAGATAGATAGATAGATAGATAGATAGATAGATAGATAGATTTAGATACAGATACAGATACAGATATAGATTACAGCATCTACTTTGGCTTAGAATTGGAAATGAGTCCATAATATCCATCTTCCATCCAGTTTCCAGCCAACTGAGGTCTTTAAATCTTTCCTAATTGCATTTTTATCCCTCATTCTCCAAGTGCTCTCATTTAACATTTAGGCAACAAGCATTTATTAAGTCCCTCCTGTGTGCCTGACGTTGTGTAGACTCTGAAGCCCTGGGAATTTAACTATTATGAAAAGACACCTGCTTAAAACTCCTAAACTAAAACATAGAGGGAAGCTCCTTGACTTTGTTTTGGCAATCATATTTTGGATTTGGTACAAAAGGCACAAGCAATAAATGCAAAAAATAAACAGATGGGATTACATCTAAATAAAAAGCTTCTACACAGCAAAGGAAATCATCAAAAAAATTAAATGGCAACCTATTGAATGGGAGAAAATGTTTCCAAGCCATTTATCTGATAAAGGTTAATATCCTAAATATATAAGCAACCTACACAACGCAATAGCAAAAACATAAATAACCCAATTTAAAAATGGTCAAAGGACTTGAATAGATATTTTTCCAAAGAAGACAAAAAATGGTCATTGTGTATCCTAAAAGGTGCTGAATATCACTAATCATTAGGGAAATGCAAAGCAAAACCACAGTAAGTTATCACCTCACACATGTTAGGATGTCTATTATCAAAAAGACAGGAGATAACATGGAAGCAACCCAGGTATGAATCAATGGATTAACAGATAAAGAAGATGTGGCATATATATATACAATGGAATATTACTCAATATTAAAGAAGACAAAATTGTGCCATTTGCAACAACACTGATGGACCTAGACAGTATTAAGCTAAGTGAAATAAGCCAGACAGAGAAAGACAAACACCTTATGATCTCACTCATATGTGAAAGAGAAACAAGCACATGGAGAAGGAGAACAGATTACCAGAGGAAAAAGGGGTGGGGGGAGGGCAAAAGAGGTAAAGTGGCACACATATATGTTGACAGATAAAAACTAGACTATTGGTGGTGAGCATGATGCGGTTTATACAGAAACTGAAGTAGACCTGAAGTTACACAAGGTTATAAGCCAATATGACCTCAATAAAATAATTTTAAAAAAGACAAGAGATAACAAATGCTGACAAGGATGTGGAGAAAAAGGAACCCTTGTTCATTGTCAGGGATGTAAATTGGTTCAACCACTAAGGAACAGTGTCGAAGCGTCTCAAGAAATTACAGATAACAATTACCATATGATCCAGAAATTCCATTTCTGGGTATTTTTCTAGAGGAAACAAAATCATTATCTCAAAGAGATATCGGTACCTTCATGTTCATTTCAGCATTGTTCCCAATAGCCAAATTGTGAAATCAACCTGTATGTCCATTGATGGATGAATGGATAAAGAATATGTGGTATAAATACAGACAATGTAATATTATTCAGTTTTGAAAAAGAAGGGAAACTTGTCATTTTCAACACCATGGATGAAGATAGAGGGTATTATACCAAGGGAAATCAACCACAGAAAGAAAGACAAATACTGTATGGTGGAATCTGAAAACAAATTTGTGTTCACAGAAACAGAGAATTAAAAAGTCATTGCCAGGAGTTAGGGCTTGGGGAAAAATGGGAAAGGTTGTTAAAATGGTACAAACTTTCAGCTGTAAAACAAATAAGGTCTGAGATCTAATGTATAACATGGTAACTATAGTTGATAACACTGTATTGTAAATTGAAGTTGTCTAAGAGAATAGAATTTACATGTTCTCAACTGAAAAAAAAAGGTGAATATGTGCAATGATGGATGTGTTAAATTTGATGGGGGAATCTTTTCATAATGTATACATATATCAAATCATCATGCCATACACTTTAAATATCTTATAATTTTGTCAATGTTATCTCAATGAAACTGAAAAAATTAAAATGAAATAAGACATACCCATTATGTTAAAGGGGGAATAATAGTTAATTTTCAGGAAGGTTGTGAGGTGAATTTAAGGGAGAAATGTACTATATGGAGTCCATTATTGTGACAGATACAGTCGTGACCCTACCTATACATGATTGGTACTCAGCAAATCTGTGTAGACTAACCCACACTTCCAACTGGCAGCACCTAGGACTCTGCCTGGGGGATTTCAATGACCACCAGAGTCTTCAAGAGAGGTTCTCAATAATTAGATATAGAGGATATCTTGTCTGCTGGATGCTACTTAGCCTCTACACCTGACCACTCCAGTACTTACACAATGGGCCCATGAATGGAATAGCCATGATGGAAGGGATTAATATTATGCATGGGGCAACTACATGGGCTACTTCTCACCAACGCTGTTTGAGCTACCCTTATTTTGAGATGGGTGACCTATAAGCAGCAGCAGAGACTGACACTGAGTCTTGATAAAGTACCACTCTTCAAGGAGACTAGTCAGCCCCTGGGCGGTGAGTTGATTATACTAAACTTTCCATCTAAATAGGGACAGAAGCAGCAATTCACTTTTACTGAGAATGATCACATTCTTTGTATGAGCTTGCCGTCTCTTTTCCCAATCCCTCAGACACCATTACTATGTAAGGGTTGAAAGAATTTGATTTATCATTATAGGATGCCATGAATAGGGGCGATCCCTCCAAAGAAACCCCAAAACTGCCCCTACCTCATCGTGACCACATTTTGACACTTTAGGTGCATTTCAGGTGAACATGTGGATGTGTAAAGAACAGATTTGATGAGAAGCAGAATTCTGTCTCCCCTGTTACTTTATATCTCCTAAGTCTTGTTAAGTACCTAATTCTTGGAATAATAGTGACTTCTGATATGACAAAAGGTTTCAATGATGGAAAATTCTTTGGCAAATACTTCCAGTCCCAGAAACCTGCATCAAAGCTGCTACTAAGTATTCATTTTACTTGTCCTTTCCTCCTGGGCCCAATGCCCATCAAGGGTTTCTAACAAAGAGCAAAGTAACTCTGATTGAGGGAGCAGATTAGTGAAGGAGAGCAGCCTATGCTTAGATTTTACATGTGAAAGAAAGAAGGAGCGTTATTGAGGAATTAAAGATAATGCATGGAAAGTATTTAAAATACATGATAAGCATTCAATATACGTTAAGTAACGAAGATAATAATAATGATAATCCACCCTCAAAATTCCCACCCTCTGAATCCCCAGAGTCAACAGCTTGTCATCCCAATTAGTGCAAAGTTAGAGATGGTGAAATGGAGCCTCAAATGAGTATTCCAAATTACTCAAAGTGTACTAAGCACGGTGGCACAAGTCTGCTGACCACTCTTCTAGGCTGTTTCATTCTACCCTACATTCCCCTGGGCTCCACTTACTTCATCTGTTGGAAAAGTGACAAATCCAAGCACAGGAATAAGGTGCTCATCATTCAGTTTCACAGAACGACTATGGTTGAGGTCCCTCACTGTCCACAGTCCTGGCTAACCTGACTCTGTCTTTCCTTCCTTTCCCCAACTGTGAGCTGAGTAGAAGACAAGGCTCCAGCATTCTTTATTTCTATTAACCACAACAAGATCAGTGAGGCTGGGATTGCAGAGGCCAATGATTCCAAAATGAAACTAGAATCAAGCCAGTAACTGTCTTATAATTCTTTCAGGTCTCTGCAGGCATATCTTACAGGAATAGCATGCGGAAACGTCATGCATGCAACAGCAGTTTGAATTTTTTCTTCAGAATCACTCATCCTTGACTCAAATTAAGAAAAAAAATTACGCATGTCAATTTGTCCCTGATAATTACATCAGACTTACTTTACAAGATGCAAAATCAGTAGACTGATCATTTCTAAACATTAATTCCATTATAGGACTTTAGTTAAATACCTCACCCTTCATTTTGTCAAAAATCCCATCAAAAAGACTTATTCAGAATTTCTTGAATAAAGAATAACTCCTGCTCCCAAGCATACAAGTAGCGAAATTCCATAGTGGTCCTCGCCCCTAATTCCATTGTCTTTTTCCCTGTATCAAGAACTCATTTCTCCTTCTGATTTCTGTGTCTTGTTTCTTTGAATCTTTTTGGCAAGGAAAACCTGTTCTGAGATCAAGGATGAATTTCTGTAGTTGTGCCTTAGTTTCAGTTATTGCCTCCTCCTGGCATAGCCTCCTCTATTCCTCCTTGTTCCCATCAGGTTTGTGAATTTACTTACCCTGAGAGCATGTTTCCTGCTCCAATGCTTTATGACTCCTTCCAATGCGTCCTTCCTATGTTTCTTCAGAATCTAATACTCAGAGCACATTGTGACTGGGGCAAAGTTTAGAATAGAGATTGGTCAGATAATATCCCATTGCATCAGGGATGTTAAATTTCTTAAAAAGGAGAAGCAGAGAATTCCTTGTAAAACATATCTGGTAGTAATTATTGGATGTTTCTAAAGAAAAAACCTAAACTACTGGAAGTCTTTAAAGAGGACTTCTCAAATACAAGTCTACAAAACAGCCACATTTAAATCATCCTCAAGCTCTTATAAAAAGTTCAGATTCCTATGCCCACCTGGGGATTTAGCAGAAAACAACCAGGGAGTTGACTCTAGCTACCTGTAGCTAACAAGACCTGTGTGCGGATTTGGCTTCAGTGTGGGCTTGAACTGGAGGAGATACAGATTTAGGGAGATACAAGGAGAACCATGTTCACAACCATTGATGACTCCTTGAGTAAGCAAGGACCTTGGTCAGGAAGTACACCCTCTAGTTTGTTTCCAGTCTGGAAGGTTTCATTACAAACAGTATGACCCTTACTATCAGGCACTAATGTCACCCCTTCTATAACAGGTTGGTACCACCTGTGCAAAGTAGAAGCAGGGACTTCTAGGAGTTTGTGAAGTTGCATGGGTTGTGGGAAGGAAAGGCATATTGTGGAGACTGGAAGCAGGAGGGAAATCCTGGGATGCTTACCAACTTCTGCCTTCAATGGACCCAGACCCTTGGAGGGAAGGACAGAGGGACCTGAGCCCAAGTGTTGACAAGAGATTTTCACATATCTAGTCATGTGGTAGGTATTCTGGTTCAAGACTCTTTTGACTTGAACTAAAGAAGCCTTACTTATGGCCTATCAAACATACATTGTACATATGCTTTAACCATTAAAGGAAAGAGTGCATTAAACATTACCTCAAAGTAAAATTATGCAATCACTGAAGATAAGAATGCTTACTTCCGCTCCTATGCCCAGCAGTATCAGTAATACCCATATTAGTATTCCTGAAGATAAGTTCCCTTTTCTGAATATCAGGGTCATGTTGACAGGCTAATTTGCAACCAAAAACCTCTTTGAAACTTTGAATATTTATCCTGGGCTTCTGTAAAGCATTTTCTTTGTTTTAAAAATGTAGAACACCATGCTTCTCCTGAACACTGCCTTCTTTTATGGAAACTGCCTTCTTGGACTACAATTCTCAGTTTGGCTCAAGTAAAACTCCCCTTATGTCTCTCATCTGTAGAATGGTTATTGATTACTTTGCATCAAACGTGTGCTGCCCCTTTGGGGATACTATGGCAGGCTCTAACTTGCAGGATAGACTACATATCACAGAAGGTCCAGGCTAGACAGTCCTCTATTAATACAGTGACCAGTTAGAATCTTCCAACATCCCGAGGTTCACTGGAGAAACTGGTTGGTCCTCTGGGGCTTGTGTTTTTCCAGACTGGGTTAATGGAGTTGGCAGGGATTCAAACATCCTCCAGTTTATACATCAGTCTGAACAAGAAAATTGTATGTCAAGAGACCTCAGGATTTCACAGTCCTAGAAGAGAGTGAGGAAAAGAGGGAGTCCTGGCGTTATAAGTATTGTCCGTGTTCACCAATCAATAACTGCTTGATTTTCTCTTGACTCATTCACTACAAGTGAACTGTCAGTGGAAAGAGAACAGGAAATATTTGCTCATCAAAGGGTATATGGACAAGGTTTAAAAAATAAATAAAATTGTGCTCTAGCAGTACTTGTCCCTAGGAAGTTACCTGTTTTGTTTAATGAATTCTGCAGGGGGAGAGGGGGGTCATCTGTTGTGCTATGGGAAGAAAAATAGAGTACACTCGAGCTTGACAGAGGCTTATGGGTTTGGAGTTCGGGGCTGAGAGGCTTTGCAGGCTAAGGGTCAGACTACATTGCTTTAGAAAAGGCAGGAGTTGTTAGACACTGTATGAGAGGAGGGATGGAAAGGAGGGAGGGTGGGGAGAGGATATGAGGCACTGTTGTTTCCCTGGGAGTTATTTTGGGGAAAAAACAGAGACGTTGAGGAGATACTTATGAGGTTTTAATTATGCATTATGTCATTTGATGAAATTCATAACTCATAGAATTTGAAGTAAAGTCCACTTCACTCACTACTGTGTCAGAGAGGTTCTGTCTGAAGAGCAAAATGTGCCCTGAATGTGGCCTCTAGATATGTGAAGGCAAAGCTGAGGTTCTTTTGGAAGTCACTCCTTCTACTAAATATTATTTTATTTGGAAATCACCCAACACTATTGTGAAACCCTTAGAATCCCCTGGGGCTCCTGCTCTCAGAGGATGACTCTGCAATTTCCACAGATTGTGAAACTCCTCGCAAGGTGCATAGTACAGGGAGTTGTAAAGAGAATTATTAAGTTCTATGGCTGATTTGGTTAGGATACAACCAGGTCAAAAAAATATATTTCAAATTGGCTTAAGCCCCAGACAATTGTGTTACCTCCATAACCATAAATCAAGAGGAAGGGCCAGTTCTGGGTCGCCCACGGAAGGTTCAGATCTTCTCTGATATTCTCTTGTCTCTCAATTCTTCTGTGTATTGGAATCATCCTTATGCTCGGTGAAGAGAGTGCAGCAATTTCAGACATCACATCTCAACAGGACATATCCAGTCGAAGGAGAGGGGCCACCTGTTTTAAGAAGTGAGAGAAACTCTCTTAGAAGCCCCCCAGCACAGTTCCTCTCACGTATTACTGGCCAGGATTGCATCACGGTCCTCTTCTGAAGGTGATTACATGTCAATGGCAGTGGAGTGAACATGAGTGACATAGTCAAACCATTTGGAGTACAATGTGTGTTGGTAAGGCAAACACCTTTGCCACTGAAATCATAGTCAGAACCTGATTGTCTTTAGGTTAGATGTTTCGAACCTTGATCACACTTAGAACTGCTTGGTGTGCTTTTAAAACATAAGGATACCTACGCTTTACTAGTGTCAAACAAATAATAATCTCTAGTGGATGTGGCATCCTAGCCTCAGATCAAAGGGTCCACATAATAAAGCAGAGCCATTGTCTTTGTTGTAGGAACATATGTCCTGTATGATTGGTATAAGCACAGACTAAGGGGTGATAAAACCAGGAGGCCTTATCCAGCAGCAATTCTGTTAAAAGGAGAAACGTAGAGAGAATGAGTAGAGTCTGATTTTCCTGAATTTATTACATAACCTAATTTTAAAATGTAAACTTCTATGGGAACTGAAGGGATGAAATAGGAAAAGAGACTCAGTGACTACAATTCCTGATGAATCAAGAACCTGATGGGCAACCTAAGTGCCCATCAAGGGATGAAGGGATAAAGAATATGTGGTATATATACACAATGAATACTACTCAGCCGTAAGAAACGATGAAATCCAGCCATTTGTGAAAAAATGGATGGACATTGAGGGTATTATGCAAAGTGAAATAAGTCAGAGGGAGAAGGTCAAATACTGTATGATCTTACTCATTAAGTAGCAGATAATAACAACAACAAACAAACATATAGAGATAGAGATTGGATTGTTGGTTACCAGAGGGGAAGGGGGGAGGGAGGAGGGCAAAAGGGATAATTAGGCACATGTATGTGGTGATGGATTGTAATTAGTATTTGGGTGGTGAACATGAGAACATGATGTAATCCATGCAGAAATAGAAGTATAATGATGTATACCGGAAATGTATACAATGTTATAAACCAGTGTTACTGCAATAAACAAAAAAATTTTTAAAAATGTAGAGAACTGAGAAAATGTTGCAAATAATTAAGATTCTTTTTCAAAAATACATTCTGTTTATTACTGGTGAGAAAAAAAAAAGAACCTGATGGATTGAGGTGTAGTAGAAACCTATTACAGAAACCACAGAGTGAGAAAATAGATTGGAGCTGATTGTGTTCAAGTTAACAATTTCAACTGAAGCAGTTGTAAGACTAAACATGAAAGTGGTAACCCCGTGTAGTGTAGGTACAGCTAGAAACTCTCAGGAGTTGAGGATGTCAAAACACTGAGAAGCTTGAGTTGTCTGTGGGAACAAGGAAGATGTCAATGTATCCTGGGAAGGAAGTATAAACAAAGACCATGAAGACAGAGTACTGAGATGTGGGTAAGATAAGAGGGTCAAGATAATGTCAGCCTTAAAAGAACAGTTATGTACTTGTCTCCTTCTAAGGAATTTAACACCCCCAATGCAAAGGGCTATTGTCTAACAATACTCTGTTCTAACATTTGCTCTGGTCACACTGCATTCTGAGTATTAGATTCCAATCCAGTGGTCAATTTTCAGTATTCATCTTATTTGTCCTATTTGTAGCATTTGAGTCTTCTCCTTGAAACAGTTTTTTCATTTGCCTTCCAAGACAGAACCATCTCCTGCTTTCCCTTGGACCTCACTAGCCCCTCCTTCTCAGCCTACTTTGCTGGTTCCTCCACTTTCTTAACATCTTCCTAATGATGAGATCCCTCATGGCTCTTCTCTTCTCTGTCCACACTCACTTATGTAATCTATTCTCTGGGCATCTGCCTTTGTGGCTTTAAAATGACACTAGATATACAGGGATGAAGTCAAGATGGCAGCGTAGGCAGAATCTGAACTCACCTCCTCCAGCGGACACAGCCAAATTACAACTACTCGTGGAAAAATTACCCCTGAGACAGAACTGAAAACTGGATAAGAGGAACTCCCGCAACAAAGCACAACCCTAAGTGAGATGGAAGAGGCAGAAACTCCCATCTGGAGAGGAAAAATGCCGCCTTCACAAGCCACAGCGCCTCATGGCTGCCCAGGAGAAGCTCAAAGGTACACAGCCCTACCTGGAGGAGTGTGGCCCCCAGGCGGAGATCACCCCTGCTGTGGGCATTATGTGGACCCAGCACAATTGAAACGAGTGTCATAATATCTGACATTGCCCACTACTAAAACATTGGGGAATACCCCCAGAAAAGCTGGTTCACAAAGAAATTAAAACCAGCTGTTAAGGGCCCACGTGCAAACTCACCTGTTTCAGAAAGCAACCTAAAATCACCAGAAAGAAAGGTACACAGTGCTTTGGTGAAAAGAGACTCACCTGATAGGCCCTGAGTGCATCTCGGTGAGAGGTGAGACCTCTCCAGGGACTGGGACATTGGCGGTGGCCATTATTCTTGCCTGGTGAGGGTGTGTTGACAGAGACAGCATTGGAGTTCTCCCTGAGACCCGCTAGCCCAGGGTCTGCCACACCCACTAGAGCACTGGTTTAATCCAGCTCAGCCAGGGCAGGCAGCCCACCCTAGAGACTGGTCCCACTCAACAACAAGCCCTGAGGCAACTTGTGGGCCTGCACAGATTGGTGACTGGATTCCCTGCAGACTGGCAACTGAGCTGAATTCAGTGGGGCAGGGCATGCACAAGGAGCAGGTGGATAGTGTGGGTTGGTGGTGGAGTGTGTGGGGCTCCCACCGTGGACAAACTGGGTCTGCTTCGGGAGGTCGGAGCATGCACACAGGACAGGACTGTGTTGACTCTGTTTGTGGACCTGTGGGCGGCAGGGCTTGTCAGTTGCAGAAGACTAGTGCTTCTCAAAGACCCACATAGGGGGTTTGCCCCACCTTCCAAAGCCTGAAACAAATAGGTGCACCCATAACTGAGGCCAGCCCCACACAAATGCAATCCTCAGAGAGCTGATAAGAGACCTAAAGGCTGGAAGCTTATACCAATTGTAAGGCCCTGAGCCTAACAAACTGCCACACTGGGGGCCTACTCACTTAAAAGAGATACTGTAACACAAATTGGTATTAGAACTTGTAGCCAACCATGCTGGGGCTCCCCACACCAGATAAAGAGATTGAAGGTCCCACAACTACAAGTCCCTGAGCATTACAACAGCTGGCCAGGAGCATAACTTGGCCTCCCTCTGTGCATACAGGGAGAGCAAACAGGCCACAACAGAAGGGCACATGTAGCCCGCATAGGGGTCACTCCTGGAGCATTGAGAACTGAAGGAAGCACACTGCAGGCCTCCTAAGGCATCACATATATAAGGTCACCTATCCAAGAGCAGGAGACGTAGCTAACCTACCTAATACATAGACATAAGCACAGGGAAAGAGGCAAAATGAGGGGGCAAAAGAACATATTCCAAGTAAGGGAACAGGACAAAACCTCAGAAAAGGAACTAAGTGAAACAGAAATGAGCAACCTACTCGACAGAGAGTTCAAACAAAGAGTGTTAAGGATGCTCACTGATCTGGGGAGAAGAATAGATGAATTCAGTCAGAATGTCAACAAAGAAATGGAAGATAAAAAATGAACCAATCAGAAATGAAGAATACAATACTGGGAATGAAAAATTCACTAGAGGGACTCAAAAGCACAGTAGAGGATACAGAAGAACGGATCTGTGAGCTGGACGAAAGACTAGAAGAAATTACCCAAGCTGAACAGGTAAAAGAGAAAAGAATTAAAAAGAGTGCGGACAGTCTAAGGGACCTCTGGGACAACATCAAGCGCACTAACATCCGTGTTATAGGTGTCCCGGAAGGAGAAGAGTGAGACAAAGGAGCAGAGAATCTATTTGAAGAAATAATAGATGAAAACTTCCCTAACCTAAGGAAGGAAACAGACATCCAGGTACAGGAAGCACAGAGAGCCCCAAAGAGATAAACCCAAAGAGGTCCACACCAAGACACATCATATTCAAAATGTCTAGAATTAAAGATAAAGAGAGAATCCTAAAAGCTGCAGGAGAAAGACAAGTTACATACAAAGGAAACCCCATAAGGCTATCAGCTGACTTCTCAGCAGAAA
>CM053554.1:27096667-27153995 GCA_028646465.1 Rhinoceros unicornis | reverse complement strand
GAAAAGAGTGGCACGATATATTTAAAGTGCTAACAGGAAAAAACTTACAGCCAAGAATACTCTACCCAGCAAGGTTATCATTCAAAATGGAAGGAGAGATAAAAAATTTCCCAGACAAGCAAAAATTAAAGGAGTTTGTCACCAAGAAACCAGTGCTACAAGAAATGTTATAGGGACTGATTTAAGGGGAAAAGATAAGACCACAAATAGGAAAAATTATCTATTTCCATGATAAGAGGGCAATGGATACAAATGCACAAAAAAAGAGGTTAGATAGATATCAAAAACATAAAAGGAGGGAGGAGGGGAGTTAAAGAATAGAGCTTTCAGACAGAGGTCAAACTAAAGGGACCATCAATTCTGTATAGAAGAAGAAAGGAACAGAGCAGGACTACTAAAACACTGAGAAAAAAAAGTTAAAAAATGGCAGTAAGTAAATATTTATCAATAGCCGCTTTAAAAGTCAATGGAATAAATGCTCCAATTAAAAGGCATAGGGTGGCTGATTGGATAAAGAAACAAGACCCATATATATGCTGCGTACAAGAGGCACACTTCAGACCTAACGACAATCACAAACTGAAAGTGAAGGCATGGAAAAGATACTCCATGCTAATGGCAATGAAAAGAAAGCTAGGATAGCAGTACACATATCAGACAAAATAGACTTTAAAACAAAAACTGTAAGAAGAGACAAAGAAGGGCATTACATAGTGATGGAGGGAACAATCCTGCAAGAGGATATAACACTTGTAAATATCTACGCACCTAATGTAGGTGCACCTAAATATATAAAGCAATTATTAACAGACATAAAAAGAGAAATAGACAGTAACACAATAATAGTAGGGGACTTTAACACTCCACTTACACCAATGGATAGATCATCCACACAGAAGATCAATAAGGAAACATTGACCTTAAATGACACACTAGAACAGATGGACGTAGTAGATATATACAGAGCATTCCATCCAAAAACTGAAGAATACATATTCTTTTCAAATGCACATGGAACATTCACCAGGATTGATCACATATTAGGCCACAAAACAAGTCTCCATAAATTTAAGAAGATTGAAATTATACCCAACGTCTTTTCTGACAACAATGGTATGAAACTAGAAATCAACTATAGGAAGAAAATCAGAAAAACCACAAATATGTGGAGATTAAATAAAATGTTACTGAACAACGACTGGGTCAATGAAGAAATCAAATATACCTGGAGACAAATGAAAATGAAAATATGACATGCCAGAATATATGGGCAAAAGAGGTTCTAAGTGGGAAGTTTATAGCAATACAGGCCTATCTCAACAAACAAGAAAAATCTCAAATAAACAATCTAACAATGCACCTAAAGGAACTGGAAAAAGAAGAACAAACACAGCCCAAAATCAGTAGAAGAAGGGAAATAATAAAAATCAGAGCAGAAATAAATGAAATAGAGACCGAAAAAAAAAAATAGAAAATTAATAAAACCAAGAGCTTGTTCTTTGAAAAGATAAACAAAATTGACAAACATTTAGCTAGACTCACCAAGAAAAAAAGAGAGAAGGCACAAATAAGTAAAATCAGAAATGAAAGAGGAGAAATTACAACAGACACCTCAGATAGTATGAAAAGCTATATGCCAACAAATTCGACAATCTGGAAGTAATGAATAAATTCTTAGAATCATAGAACCTTCCAAAATTGGAAGAAAAATAAGTAGAGAACTTGAATAGACAAATTACCAGTAAGAATATCAAAACAGTAATCAAAAACCTCACCAAAAATAAAAGTCCAGTACCAGATGGCTTCCCTGGTGTATTCTACCAAACATTCAAAGAAGACTTAATACCTATCCTTCTCAAACTCTTCTAAAAAATTGAGGAGGGAGAGAAGTTGGCTAACTCATTCTACGAAGCTGACATTACCCTGATACCAAAACCAGACAAGGACAACACAAAAAAAGAAAATTACAGGCCAATATCACTGATGAACATCGATGCAAAAATCCTCAACAAAATACTAGCAAATCGCATATAACAATACGTTAAAAAGATTATACAACATGATCAAGTGGGATTTATTCCGGGTATGCAGGGATGGTTCAACATTCACAAATCTATCAATGTGTTACACCACATTAATAAAATGAAGAATAAAAATCACATGATCATCTCAATAGATGCAGAGAAAGCATTTGACAAGATACAGCATCCCTTTATGATAAAAACTCTAAATAAAATGGGTATAGAAGGAAAGTACCTCAACATAATAATGGCCATATATGAGAAACCCGCAGGTAATATCATCCTCATTGGTGAAAAACTGAAACCTATCCCTCTAAGAACAGGAACCAGACAAGGATGCCCACTGTCACCACTCCTATTTAACATAGTACTAGAAGTCCTAGCCAGAGCAATCAGGAAAGAAAAAGAATTAAAAGGGATCCAAATTGGAAAGGAAGTAGTGAAACTCTCACTATTTGCAGATGACATGATCTTATATATAGCAACCCCTAAAGAATCCACCAGAAAACTATTAGAGGTAATAAACGAATATGGTAAAGTTGCAGGATACAATGTCAACATACAAAAATGAGTTACATTTCTATACAATAACAACAAAGTAGCAGAAAGAGAAATTAAGAATACAATCCCATTTACAATTGCAACCAAAGGAATAAAATACCTGGGAGTAAACTTAACCAAATAGGTGAAAGAGCTGTACACGGAAAATTATAAAACATTGCTGAAAGACATTGAAGAAGACACCAAGAAATGGAAAGATATTCTGTGCTCTTGGATTAGAAGAATTAACATAGTTAAGATGTCCATACTTCCTAAAGCAATCTATAGAGTCAATGCAATCCTTATCAATGTTCCAACAACATTTTTCACAGAAAAAGAACAAAGAATCCTAAAATTATATGGAACAACAAAAGACCCCGAATAGCTAAAGGAATTCTGAGAAAAAAGAACAAAGCTGGAGGTATCACACTCCCTGATGTCAAAATATACTACAAAGCTATAGTAAACAAAACAGCATGGTACTGGCACAAAAACAGACACACAGATCAATGGAATAGAATCGAAAGCCCAGAAATAAACCCACACATCTATGGACAGCTAATCTTTGACAAAGGAGCCAAGAACATACAATGGGGAAAAGAAAGTCTCTTCAACAAATGGTGTTGGGAAAACTGGATAGCCACATGTAAAAAAATGAAAGTAGACCCTTATCTTACACCATACACAAAAATTAACTCCAAATGGATTAAAGACTTGAACGTAAGTGCTGAAACTATGAGACTTCTGGAAGAAAACATAGGCAGTACGCTCTTCGACATCAGTCTTAGCAACATATTTTCAAGCACCAAGTCTGACCGGGCAAGAGAAACAATAGAAAAAAGAGACAAATGGGACTACATCAAACTGAAGAGCTTCTGCACAGCAAAGGAAACCGTCAACAAATGAAAGACAACCTAGCAACTGGGAGAAGATATTTGCAAACCATACTTCTGATAAGGGCTTAATCTCCAAAATATATAAAGAACACATGCATCTCAACAACAAAAAAACTAACAACACAATTAAAAAATGGGCAAAAGACCTGAACAGATATTTCTCCAACGAAGATATACAGATGGCTAACAGACACATGAAAAGATGTTCAAAATCATTAACTATCAGGGAAATACAAATCAAAACCACAATGAGATATCACCTCACGCCCATCAGAATGACTATAATTAACAAGACAGGAAACAACACGTGTTGGAGAGGATTTGGAGAGAAGAGAACCCTCATACACTGCTGGTGGGAGTGCAAACTGGTGCAGCCACTATGGAAAACAGTATGGAGATTCCTCAAAAAATCAAGGATAGAACTACCATATGATCCAGCTATTCCACTGCTGGGTATTTATCCAAAGAATTGAAAACACCAATGCGTAAAGATACATGCACCCCTGTGTTCACTGCAGCGTTATTCACAATAGCCAAGACTTGGAAGCAACCTAAGTGCTCATCAAGTGACGAATGGAAAAAGAAGATGTGGTATATATACACAATGCAATACTACTCAGCCACAAGAAATGATGAAATCCAGCCATTTGTGACAACATGGATGGACATTGAGGGTATTATGCAAAGTGAAATAAGTCAGAGGGAGAAGGTCAAATACTGTATGATTGCCTTCAAGTTGTAGATAATAACAACGATAAACAAACACATAGAGACAGGAAAAAA
The DNA here is from genome assembly GCA_028646465.1 of Rhinoceros unicornis. Lineage (NCBI taxonomy): Eukaryota > Metazoa > Chordata > Mammalia > Perissodactyla > Rhinocerotidae > Rhinoceros > Rhinoceros unicornis. The sequence goes on along the minus strand of CM053554.1, from coordinate 27,149,755 downwards.
ATTAAAATAAAATAAAATAAAATGACACATATTCTGAGAAATCTAAAATATGTATCTTCGGTCTAGACCTCTCCTCTCCCTCTATACTTGTATGTCCCACTGTCTACACATCATCTTCACCTGGATACCTAACAGGCATGTCAAACCTACTTGCCTAAAATTAAACTCATCATCTTCCTACAAAAATCTGTTCCTCCACATCATCTCCATGTCACAAAACGGCAACTCCTTCTTCCTATTCCTTGTCTCAAAATATCTGAAGTCAACTTTGACTCTTTTTTTTTTTACTATATATCAATATGTTAGAAATTCTTCTCAAGTCTACATTTAAATCATATCCACATTCTAACAACCTTAGATCACCTTGACTGCTCATACCATGGTCCAAGCCAACATCATGTCTCACCTGAATTTTTATAGAGAGCCCTATAAGAGGGGGTTTTATCCTTTATCTTCTCAGCATAACATCCAGACTGATCGTTTACAGCATATCATCTCATGCAGCTATTCTGCAATCATTCTCCATTTCTCTCCTGAAAAAAATTATTTCAAAAGCCTAGGTGACATAGCCCATACCCTACTGTGGATCTGGACCTTATCTTCTACTAGTACCTCCACGGCTTACTAAACATAACCACCATTAGCTACTCACTCTCACTTACATATTATGGGAACATTCCTTCTTCTTGGCCTTAGCATTTTCTGTTCCATGTCCAGGAATACTCTCCCACACACACATAGCTTCCTTTTGTGTCTCATTCAAACTTTTGCCCAAGATCCACCTTCTCAGTGACATCTTTTTTGACCATCCTTTTTAACGTAGCACCTAACACTCCCACTGCCCACAACTACCTCTTTTTCTGAGTGCCTAATTTTTTCCATATCTCTGTCAATCATCATGAAGGATCTAAGTTTTTCACCTGACTTTCAAGTTAACAGATTAGCTTGCCATGGTGTCATGGATGTCGGTAGAAGTCATGAAACGTGTGAGTCAGAGAAGGACAGTTTATTACTCACGGCAATAACTGTAGCCAAAGTAACAGCATTTTCCTCAGCTTTATTGAAGTATAGTTGGCATATAACATGGTATAAGTTTAAGATTTACAACATGATGATTTGATGCGTGGATATATTGTGAAAATGTCTCCAACAATAAGGTTTGCTGTGTTGGGTCCTTGAGCTCCCATTTCTACAGGGTGAAGTAAAGGGGCCCATATGATTCTTGAACTTGCAGGCTGAATTACAGGAGGAAAACCTCTATCTAGGAAACTCAGATGGACTATAGCTGGCACTGAATATCCCTGCCCTTTCTGTGAAGGGAGATAGTTTCTTCACATTATTGGATATTAAACATGCTTCCATCTCTTTGGATGGAGTCACTCTCTCTCTATTCCATGGCTGTTTACTGGACAAACTTCTTGAAAAAATAGTGTGAAGTGCATGGCAGTCAGTTCCTGTGCGTATCAGTGTACAGAAATGTGAGACTGGATCGTGTGGTATTTCTATTTTCAATTTTTAGAAATCTCCATATTGTTTTCCACAGTGGCTGCACCAATTTGCATTCCAACCAGCAGTGTATGAGGGTTCCTTTTTCTCTGCATCTGCCCCAACATTTGTTATTGTTGTCTTGATGATTAGAGCCATTCTGACAGGTATAAGGTGATATCTCATTATAGTTTTGGTTTGAATTTCCTTGTAAATTGTGATGTTAACATCTTTTTATGTGCCTTTTGGCCATCTGAATATCTTCTCTGGAAAAATATCTGTTCATATCATCTGCCCATTTTTTGATTGGTTTCTTTGTTTTTTCTCATTCAGTTGTATGTGTTCTTTATATATTTTGGAAATTAACCCATTGTCAGAAGTAGGATTTACAAATATTTTCATTAGACTATTGGTGGTGAGCATGATGCTGTCTATACAGAAAGTGATAAATAAAAATGTACACCAATTACACTATGTTATAAACCATTGTGTCCTCAGTAAAATAATTTTAAAAAATAACGTTTTCAAAAGTAAAAAAAAAAAAAAGAAATATGAGTCTATGTGGAATTATCCCCCAATAGGTACTTACTTTTTTCTGACAGATAAGTACTCCTTATTTCCTTCCTGGTCTTCTTGCTCCACTAGACTGTAAACTCAAAACACTTATCATTTTATTTAATTCTTGTCTATTTTATTTATTGTAAAACAATCTCCGGCACGTGAATGAGGTTCAACAAAGTTTTTGCTGAATGAATCAACTTCAAAATACACAAAATTTTCAACTGCCAAAAAGTAGGCAACCGATTAATGAATTAAATAAATTAGTAAGATGCACTGCTTTACAACAAGCAAAATATAACACTGGAACTTTTAATAATATTTGACACCTTGGGAAAACATGTTAGTTAAAAAAGTGTACACAATCTGTATACTGAACAGTATTTCAATTTTGCAAATAAATACACACCCCCAAATTTCTATGGGAAAATTATGATGGAAAATGCAACAAAAATTCAAGAATTTTTTTTATCATTTTATTGAGGTCATATTCATTTATAATATCGTGAAATTTCAGGGCTGTGTTATTATATATCAGTTTCTGTATAGACTGCATCGTGCTCACCATCAATAGACTAGTTTTTATCTGTCACCATATATATGTGCCCCTTTACCCCTTTTTCCCATCCCTCAACTCCCTTCCCCTCTGGTAACCACTAATCTGTTCTCTTGGTCTCATTTGTTTATCTTCCACATATGAGTGAAGTCTTTCTCTACCTTTCTTATTTTACTTAAGGTAATACCCTCAAGGTCCATCCATGTTGTTGCAAACGGGACAATTTGTCTTTTTTTTATCACTGAGTAGCATTCCATAGTGTGTGTGTGTGTGTATATATATATACCACATCTTCTTTATCCATTCGTCAATTGATGAGTGCTTGGGTTGCTTCCACATCTTGGCTATTGTGATTGATGATGCAATGAACATAGGTGTGCCTAAATCTCTTTGTATTGTGGATTTCATGTTCTTTATGTAAATATTCAGTAGTGAGATAGCTGGATCAAATGGTATTTTTATTTTTAATTTTTTGAGAAATTAACCCTGTGTTGGATATATGATTCGCAAATATTTTCTTCCCATTGGTGGGCTGTGCTTTCATTTTGTTCATGGTTTCATTTGCCTTGCAGGAGATTTTTAGTCTGATGTAGCCACATTTTGTTTATATTTTCTTCTCTTTCCCTTGCCTCAGTAGGCAAGGCATTTGAAAAGATGCTGATAAGACTGATGTCAAAGAGTGTATTGACTATATTTTCTTCTAGAAGTTATATGGTTTCAGGTTTTACATGCAAATCTTTAATCTCTTTTGAGTTAATTTTTGTGTATGATGTAAGATAATGGTCTGCTTTCATTCTTTTGCCTGTGGCTGTCTAGTTTTCCCAAAACCAGCTATTGAAGAGACTTTCCTTTTTCCGTTATATGCCCTGGCTCCTTTGTCAAAGATTAGCTGTCTGTAGATGTCTGGTCTTATTTCTGGGCTTTCAAATCTGTTCCATTGATCTGTATGTCTTTTTGTGTGCCAGTACCATGCTATTTTGGTTACTATAACTTTGTAGTGTATTTTTAAGTCAGGGAAAGTAATGCTTCAAACTTTGTTCTCTTTTTTCAGGATTGCCTTAGCTATTCAGGGTCCTTTATTGTTCCAGGTAATTTTTAGGATTCTTTGTTCTATTTCCATGAAGAATATCTTTGGGATTTTGATTAGCATTGCAATGAATCTGTGGGTTGCTTTAGATAATATGGATAGTTGAATTACGTTTATTCTTCCAATCCATGAGCATGGAATACCTTTCCATTTCTTTATGTCTTTTTTGATTTCTTTCAATAATGTCACAGTTTTCAGTGTATAGGCTTTTCACCTCCTTGGTTAAATTTATTCTTAGATATTTTGTTCTTTTCACTGTAAATGGGATTGTATACTTTACTTCTCTTTCTGCTAGTTTGCTCTTAGTGTATAGAAATGCAACTGATTTTTGTAGGTTGATTTTGTACTCTGCAACATTGATAAAGATTTTTATTATTTCTAATAGTTTTCTGGTGGATTCTTTAGGGTTTTCTATATATAGGATCATGTCGTCTGCAAACAGAGAGTTTTCCTTCTTCATCTCCAATTTGGATATCATTTATTTCTTTTGCTTGCCTAATTACTCTGACCAAAACCTCCAGTACTATTTTGAATAAGAGTGGTGAGAGTTGACATCCTTGTCTTATCCCTGTACTCAGAGGGAAGGCTTTCAGTTTTTCACCATTATGTATGATATTGGCTGTGGGTTTGCCATATATGGCCTTTATTATGTTGAGGTATTTTCCTTCTATACACATTTTATTGAGAGTTTTTATCATAAATGAATATTGGATCTTGTCAAATGCTTCCTCTTCATCTATTGAGAAGATCACGTGATTTTGATTCCTCATTTTGTTCATGTGGTGTATTACATTGATTGATTTCTGGATGTTGAGCCATCCCTGTGTCCCTGTTATAAATCCAACTTGGTCATGGTGTATGACCCTTATAATGTATCACTGTATTTGATTTACCGATTTCTTGAGGATTTTTGTATCAATGTTCATCAGTGATATTGGCCTCTAATTTTCCTTCTTAGTATTTTCGTTGTCTGGTTTTGGTAGAAAGGTTGTGTTGGTCTCATAGAATGAGTTAGGAAGTGTTTCATCTTCTTCATTTTTTCATCTTGATTTGGTTTTGGGAGGTTATATGAGTCTAAGAATTTATCTACTTCATCTAGGTTATCCAATTTTTGGAATACAGTTTTTCATAGTATTCTCTTACAATCTTTTGAATTTCTGTGGTATCCATTGTAATTTCTTCCCTTTTAATTTTAATTTTATTTGTTTGAGCCTTCTATCTTTTTTTCATAGTGAGTCTGGCTAAGGGTTGGTCAATTTTGTTTATCTTCTCAATGAATCAGCTCTTAGTTTTAATGATACTTTCTATATATTTTTTGAGTCTCTATTTAATTTATTTCTGCTCTAATTTTTATCAGATCCCTACTCCAGCTGACCTTCTGTTAAGTGTGGTTTAAGGGTATGTATTTGACATTTTTATTGTTTGTTGAGGTAGGCCTGCATTGCTATAAACTTTCCTCTTATTACTGCTTTTCCTGCATCTCATAAGACTTGGTGTGTTGTGTTTTAATTTTCATTTGTCTCAAGGTATTTTTGTATTTCTACTTTGATTCCTTCACTGATCCAATGGTTGTTCAGTAGCATGTTGTTTAATATCCACATACTTGCAACTTTGCCAGCTTTTTTCTTGCAGTTGATTTCTATTTTCATAGCATTGTGGTAGGAAAATATGCTTGATATGATTTTAACCTCCATAAATGTATTGAGACTTACCTTGTTTCCCAACATTTAGGCCATCTTTGAGAATGTTCCATGTGCACTTGAGAAGAATGTGTATTCTGCTGTTTTTGGAGAGAAGGTTCTATATATGTCTATTAAGCCCATCTTGTCTGGTGTTTCATTTAAAGTCACTGTTTCCTTGTTGAATTCCTGTTTGGATGATCTATCCATTGATGTAAATGCAATGTTGAGGTGCCCTACTATTGTTGTGTTGCTGTCAATTTCTCCTTTTAAGTCTGTTAGTTATTGCTTTATATAAGTTGATGCTCTTGTATTAGGTGCATATATATTCATAAGTATTATGTCCTCTTGGTGGAAAGTCCTTTGTATTATTTTATACTGCCCCACTGTGTCTCTCATGGTCTTTTTTATCTTGAAGTTGACTTTGTCTGATATAAGTATGGCAACACCCAAATTCTTTTGCTTAGAGTATCATCTTCCATCCCTTTTCTCTGTGCCTATATTTTTCTTAGAGTTGAGATGTGTTTCCTAGAGGCAGCATATTGTTGGATCATGTTTGTTAACCCATCCAGCCACTCTGTGTCTTTTGATTAGATAATTCAATCCATTACAATTAGAGTGATTATTGATACATGAGGGCTTAATATTATCATTTTACCTATTATTTTCCCAGGTTTCTATGTTTCTATTGTTTTTTTCCTTTGTATTTCTGACTGACATTTCAGTTTGGTGGTTTTCCGTGATGGTTTTCTCTTTACTTATAATTTATGGTTCTGCGCCAAATTTTTTGTGGGTAACTTAAGGTTTGTATACATGATATCATATATGAGATAGAATATTTTCTGATAGCCTCTTATCTCCGTAGCCTAGCAGTTTTCATCCTTTATCTCTTCCCTTTCTGAATTAGTGTTGTCACAGATTATTCTTTTTTGTTGTTGTTCTTTGTGACTGAACTGAAGTGTTTGTAGTTATTTTTAATGGTTTCCTTCTCTTTATTTTTCATGTTATAATTAATTGTTTGCTACCTGTTCTGATACCGAGCTGCAATTTCCTGATTTTGTCTGTCTATTTATCTCCTTGCTCAATGCTTTGTAAAACTTTGCCTTTTTGTTTCAGGTAGGATGGCTTCCTCCATCATTTCTTGTATGGCAGGTCTAGTGGTGATGACCTCCCTCAGCTTTTGTTTATCTGGGAAAGCCTTTATTTCTCTGACATATCTGAAGGATAGTTTGCTGAACAGAGTATTCTTGGTTGAAAGATTTTGTCTTTCAGTATTTTGAATATATCATTCCATTCTCTTCTAGCCTATAATGTTTCTGCTGCGACATGCACTGAAAGCCTCATAATGTTCCTTTGCAGGTTATTTTATTCTGCCTTGCTCCCCTTAATATTTTTTGTTTTTCTTTGACTTTTGCCAATTTTAATATTATATGCCTTGGAGAAGGTCTTTTTGCATTGATGTAATTAGGTGTTCTATTCTCTTCATCTACTTGTAAGTATGGTTTCTTTCCCAGGTTTGGGAAGTTCTCAGTTATTATTTCCTTGAACAAGCTGTCTGCTCCTTTGTCCCTCTCTTCTCTTTCTGGAATATTTCTAACCCTTATGTTGCTTTTCCTAATTGAGTTGGATATTTTTCAAATAATTTCTTCATTTTTTTTAAATATTAGTTCTCTCTCTTCCTCCATCCAAAGCATTTCTAGATTTCTATCTCCCAAGTAACTTATTCTCTCCTCCATAATGGCAACTCTATAATTTATTGTTTCTAGATTATTTTTTATCTCATTAATTGTGGTCTTAATATCCAGAATTTCCTCTTAGCTTTTTAAGGGCTTAAATATTTTTGGTGAAATATTCCTCCTTCTCATTATTTTCATTCCTGATCTCATTAAACTGTCTTTCTGAGTTTTCTTGTAACTCATTGTGGTTCTTTATGACAACTATTTTAAATTCTCTGTCATTTAGATTGTAAATTTCTGTGATATAGGATTGTTGTCTGGAGACTTGTAATTTTCCTTCTGCTCTGAAGAGTTACTGTTGATCTTCATGGTGTTGAAAAATTGATCGTTTGCAGGTGCATCTGTGGTAGTATCAGGTCACAGATTCCAACTGCTATTGCTCTGGGGAGCATGGGCTTTTTTTCTCTGATCCTTCCCCATCTACTGGAAGCTGTGCCAGAAGGACAGCTCTGCTGTTGTGTGGACTGGCTACAGCTACTAAGCAGGTCACTCTCATGGGTGGAAGGGACCAGGTGAGCTGCTGCACTAGGCAGGAGGGGTACTTTCTATCATGTGTCTGCTGGCACTGTGATAGTGGGTGGTTCCAGTGAGATACTGCACTGTGTGGGAGGAGCTCAATCTCATGCGCTGATCTTGTGCCACTAGGTGGGAAGCATTCTAGTGAGGGGGCTGCCAAGGATGCCGGGCACTCTCATGGGCCAGGCAACCACTCTGAATGCATTCACATGCTGCCGTGTCTCTTCCTTATGGTCACATCAGCTACTATGTGAGGATATTTGACCTGGATTGCTGCTGACAGGGAGGGAGGGGGTGTGCTCACCAAGTTCCACTGCTTGCTGGGGATCTATTGACCCAACTTCAGACATATGGCTGCATGGATCTCTCAGTCATCCTTTTGTTCTCTGTAGGGAATCCTCTGTCGGTTAACAAATGTCTGTTCTGTTGTAACTTAGAGGGAAGAGACAAAGGGGCCAACTCATTTCACCATGATGTTCATAGTATTCCTCTCAATAACTTTTAAATGAGCTAATTAAAAGTTACTTTTACTATCTATCCTTTCCCCTTTATTTACCAGTTTTTGTAGTTTGTATGTATCATTTTAATAATCAACAAATCAAACATCCTTATTTTGAAGGATGTTTCATAAAATGAAACAAAAAAGAATGAAAATAAAAGAAAGGTCAGCAGCCTGAAACTAGAGACACTGCTTTGAATCACCTCCATCAAGACCAGAAATCCTCTCCATACCCTTAGAAACAGGAATCCCTGGTAGAGATCATAGTGGATAGCTCACAGTCAATATTCTTCAGAATGTGGATAATAAAGGTGATCAATAGTACTGAAAGAGAAAGAAGGATATTAATGTGTTAACTGTCTCTTCACATCATCGAAGAGATGTTTTCTCTGAGTATACAGTGAGGATAGGCTGAAAAATAAATATACAACCACGTATCTTCTTCTACCATGACAGACATACATGTAGGCTCCATGTCCATGTGCTAACTCCACCTGCATTCCCAATTCCCCAACATTACTGTGTAATATAAATGCCAAAGTGACAGGTAGTTTGATTTATATTAGAATTTATATTTATTTATAAATAAGAACTATGTAAATATTTGTGGTCATTTCAGCCCCAGGTGTAACTTTTGTCCCCATCCATAGAGAATGATCATGGTAAGGATTTTGCTGCTCTTTTACATGCATTCATTCAAGAAATATGTACGGAGCACCCTCAACAATCAAGAGGCCCTCAACTAAGGAACTTCTAATGTATTGAGGAGACAACATTTACACATACATAACCATACCTACAAAATGTCATTACTGTTTTATGAATTTATAATTGATGACAAAATCTGTTATTCAATCACCAATATTTACACTTGTTTTCTTTTTTTCCTGTGTTCTTTTTTCCATTTTAAATTCATCCATTTCAATTCAATTTAATTGAAGAGTGCTTTCTGAGCAATTCTACAGCCAGGAGCTGTGCTGTTGACATAGGACCACAAAGATGTGAGACTAGGCATTCACAGCCTAATGAAGGCTATAATAGACTTATACATAACAACTTTTTGGAATAGAAAAGTTAATTTCTCAGAATCATGATATAGGTAAAAATAAGAAGGAGTAAGATATTTATTTTGGAACTAAATATTTATTATATAACCCAAATTTTATTGCTCTTATCTTTAAACTCTCTTCCAAACTTCTCAGTTTGATGAGTCTTCTTTCTATTCATCCTGAGATACTCTTGCAGAAACTGAGCAACTTGAGTGCTATGTCTGTAGATAAGTCAAAGTCAAAGGAGGTGGAGGTTCCCAGGGGATAGTCTCCAGGTAGACAAAGGCCACCCTGTTATAACTATTGAGCAATCCAGAGGATCTGAGGATGCGTCACTCACTAATGTCAGGATCAACTAATTTCTTTATCCACTTGTAATTTGACTTAGTGAGATCCTATGGCTGAGGAAATGGAAGTTGCGATGGGAAAAAAAGGCCAATGAGGAGATAAATTTGGAGTAAATGGGTGGTCTTGGAAAAGGAATGTTCACTAAGGAGAAATGCTGCTGGATAGGAGAGGAATAGGCAGTAGGACCACAGTATGGTTTTCATAGGACCCATGCACATTTGCCTTCCTGGGCCCAATCCCCCATAAAAATATTCACGTTACACTTTACTGATGGTTTAGGATAAAAATTCAGAGAATCCGGGATGAATCCATTATTACATAGTCATTTTAATATAATCATCTTTTATCCTAATTTTAAAAAGAATTAAAGATGAAATATTTTAAAGGACCCTAAAAGTTAGCGGGTCATAGACACTGCGCCTTCCACGTCAAATGCGTAAGTCGGCTCTGTGCAGAAGCTCACCAGACACAGAGACTATGGGCATCAAAGCAGTGAATTCACCATGATGCAAACTCTGGCTCTTTTACTTATGGTCTGTCTTAGGTCCTACTCATGTTTCTTTCGGGTCAGAGATGGAGCCCTGGACTAACCTCTAGTCTGAGTCTACAGGAGGCTCCTGTTTTACTCCTACACTGGAAATCACACCTATCTTCCTGATTCAGGGAAACTTAGTTCCTCTGCTAACCTGCGTGATACAGGAAATAAACTTTGGAAAATAATCTATAGGCCACTTACAATAGTAATTTTCATAACGGAGATGTCAGTTGATACCATCAATTGCCTTCATATCTTCTGGGGTCAATTTAAAGTCAAAAACCTGAAATGAAGGAAAGAATCACATTAAACTCTCCCATAAGTGAACTGGCTTCTACCTGGGAACTTAAGGACTTTCCAGCTGGATGGAGGCAAGGAGGGTGTCCAGGGAAGCCTTCCCTGTCATCATCTTCCAGGCGTACTGTCTGAGAAGTCTTCTGTCTGAGTTCTCCACCTCTCCTTCCTCAATTCCTCTCCTTATTTCTCTACTTCACAAAAGAAAGGCTCACAACCCATCAATCACAAACATTTCCGAGTGAATTTATTCTGATAGAAAAGAAAAAAATTCCCTTTTTCCAAACAAAGGGACAGCTGGACATTCTGGTCAAAATACCTGATGACTTGATCAAACTTTAATCAGGCTCGTCCTTCCCCAGCAAACCCTAAAATTTGACAGCCTTGAACTTAAGCAAGCTTTGGAAGGAAGAGCAACCCCCTGTAATGTCCTCTCTAAGAATTTGTTGCCCACCAGAAAATCATTCCTTGATCAACTCTTGGAGCATACCACCTGCTCATCTCAATTCCCAAAGTGGTGTTCTCTTTCAAGGGGTGTTTACTCTTTCCTATAAAAGAAAACTCTTTCTGGTTGATCTTTAAGACAGTTATAGATCTGACACTCAGAGAGCTCTCCATTTTAAATAAAGTTTCTTTTAATTAAGTCCACTTTTGTTTTTGTTTGACAGTAAATAACAACTCATGGAGAGTCCATTAATAGCAAAGCATACGGACAGTTGGTAAGAAATATGAAGGCAGAAAGCTTATTATTTCACCCCAGGTGAAATAAAGTTTCCAACTTTATGGAAAACACAGTGCTTTATTTTTCTTATATCTATTATATCTATCAGTCATCTACCTGTCCACCTGTGATTCAACTTAAAAATATATATTCCAGAAATGATTTTGTTGTCATTAGGATATGTATTAAAATGCAGAATTGAATTGAGAAATAAAATGGGATTTTTTTTCTGATTGATTTAACAATGAGTTTTAGATTTCTGTATTCCATATATTCATAAATTGAATGAAATAAATCTACAGCTTCAATGTTTTAGAGCAAATACATTATAAATAATATGCTCCAAATGTCATCTTTTGCAAATATTTCACTCATGAAGAAACTTTTAGCTGTCAATTTACAATGAGATAGAGCTTAAATAGTTCATGGGAATTCTCATGAGGTTCAAAACAAAATAAGTTGAAGACCACTGATTAATCTAAGAGACCAGGAGATGTGTGAGGGAGAATTTAGAGAACATTTTTACTCATTTGTTTGTTAATTTCATCAGTCTATAAACTAATATACCTAGCTTCTTACCTGCCAGGTCCTCTCCTGGGGAAGATGTACTAAAAGAGAACCCAGAGGGAGTCACTACATTTAGGGTCTCATGGTTCAGAGAGCACAATGACATCTAAACAAACGATTTTACTTTAATAGGCAAAAACTGTCAGAGCCAAGCTTTTAGCTATGGTAGTCAAACACTGTGCTGGCATGCCCTGATAGATTAAGAAAGAAGCCGATGCTACTTGGTTTTACATTAACATATAAATATAGGTTAATCAGGGTGAGAAGGTGAAAAAGAGGATCCAGGGTTTTAAAAGTTCTTTAGTGCATGGAAGGAATCTGACAACTGATAAAAAAAACAGAGATGAAATGTACTCAGCATCACACATCTATGAAAGTGGGAAAACCAGGCCTAGAAGCCAAAAAACTTCGGATTCTGAGGCAAGTGTTCTCTCTCCCCACCATTCCAAGCTGCCCCAATAGCACATAGAGATAAATTCATGGAATGAATGATCATGGGTAGGTGCTGAAGGTCAAGATATATGGCCCCCAATACAACACCCATTCGTTATCCTGCAGAGACTGACAAGCTTGTTCTTAGAAGTTCTCCTTAATTCTCTTCTCGTTGAAGCTCTTGGCAAGGACCACCAACACCCATTGCAGGTCATAGTGTAGGGTGACCTGGCCTGGGTTTCAATTCTGTTATTGGCAATTACACTCAAGATTGGCTCTTCCAAAAGAGATGGACTATCCCTTTCCACACTTGAAACAAAAGACAAAAAATACATATTTGAAGGGTGTAGGACTGAAAATCTAGAGTGGGCTTTCCTCCAAATTCCTCAGATAATTCAGAGAAGTAGGTAAAATATGGTATGATTAAAAAAGAGTTTCATGAATATTTGTAGTGATTCATTCAGAAGTGTATCAAACTGGAAACAACTACATCAACATGTTAATAGAGAAACAACTTGCAGTATTTATGTCCATGTGATGGAATATTACTCACCAGTAAAAACGATTGAACTAGATACCTGTGACAACACGGATAAATCTCACAGATGTTATGCTGAGCCAAAAAAGCCAGATGCAAAAGAGTATGTGCTCTATGACTTCTTTTATATTTTAACTACTAGAACATACCAAGCTAATCTAACTTGAAAAAAGAAACCAGAGAGTTGGTTGTATTGGGGTGAGGAAGGATTGTCTGTAAAGGAACACAAATGAATGTTGTTGGGAGATAGAGAGTTTCTGTATCATGATAGGGGTCAGGTTATATAGTACACTCATTTGTGAAAATTGGACAGCTAAGATTTATACATGACAAGTGTAAATTTTACCATTAAATCACTTTAAAAAATAACATTTAGAATGGAGTTTGTAGTTTGTGAACGTGTAGAGTAAACAAGAATGGAAAAATTTTGGTGATGGTTGAAGCCCAGTTATGGTACTTGGGAATTCATTACACCATTGTTTTTTATTGAGCTAACATTGGTGTATAACATTATATACATTTCAGATGTACATCATTATATTTTGATTTCGGTGTAAACTACACCATCCAAAAACTAATTACTGTCTTTCACTGTACACATGTGGCCTATTACCGAGTTTCCCCTGCTCCCTCTCCTCTTCCCCTCTGGCAGCCACCAGTCTATTCTCTGTATGAATGTGTTTGCCTGCTGTTGATGCATTTCTTGTTATCATTCACTTATGAGTGAAAACATATGGTAATTGTCTTTCTTCATTTGAATTATTTTACTTAGCATAATACCCTCAAGATCCATCTATGTTATAGCAAATGGCAAGATTTCATCTTTTTATGAGTGAGTAGTATTCTATTTTGTATATATATCATTTCTGCTTTATCCTTTCATCCATTGTTCTCTATATGGTAGTGTTCATCATTTTGTGTTTGAAACTTTCAATAATAAAATTTAAAACTTAAAAAAAAAGTTTCTTCTTCAAGAGAGTTGCTGACATAGGTTAACTCTAATATTCTCATTACCAGTTTGGGACCCCAGGGCACTGTAGGCAACTACAACAATGTCCTTGGACTGGCAGAACTCTAGAAGGTTGCTCTGGTTGAGGTAAGGTTGACATTCCACCTGTGAGTTGCCAAAAGCAAAAGGTGTCAGAATACGTGAGCCAATAACATGTAAATCTGAAAAGTCCTTTGAAGGGATATCTAACACTACATTAGTAGTGTACTGTATTTTTCAGATTTGTACTTTTTCCCTTGCACCTTATTAAATAACTTCAAATGCTGTTGGTTTTCAGAAATGATAAAATAATTTTCTTTTTAATTTTGTTAATGTTTAAAATGACTAAAGACCCATATACCCAGGTTGTGGCCTCTAAATGCTATTTTCTGCTGAAAAAAAAAAAGCCAAGATTCCTTATAAAAATAGCTGATTCATAGTCTTGGCAAGAAAGATACAAATTAAGCCTAGAACAATTACACTCTAGAAAGAGAAGAAGATAGGAAAGACAATAAGTCGTGTCAAAGGACTCAGGAGCTCACTGGAGGCGGCAGTAAAATTGTGGGAATTTGATCATCAATAAAAATAGTAACTAAATGGGAAAACATCATATTTGTTAAAATTCATGAATTACATTGACATATATACACGATCAAGTCCTAGCTGTAACCTCCAATTTACAGTGGTACAAAGACAGAGTATCACGTCAAACAGTATCACAGGGATCCATCAGTAACATCAATTCCATGGAAAAAGTTAGAGGAGAAAAGGTTCAGTTTCTTTCACAAATCAATTGGAGAGAGAGAGAGGGAAAAGAAGAAGGAGGCAGAGGAGGAGAGGCAGAAGAGATCGACAGACTTGAACATATTTGGAATTATTTTCTACAAGTAGATTCCTACATGTGACGTAACTCAGACAAAGAGTATAAACATTTGAATGATTTCTTGCATAAATTTCAAACTGTGTTGTAAAAAAGCTATATAATGTTACAACGTCACAGTGTTTGACAATTGGTAGCACTGGATGTTATTTTTCAAACTGTTTCTTTTAATTGTGATTTCTCCATTTCCTCACTTTCCACTCCTTTGCTTTCTCATTGACACTTTCTCTGGTCTCTCCGTAACTACTCCAGCAAGGTTTTCATGAAGTCTATGTCATTAAATCCAATAACTCTTCCCATCCCTAATTGTATTGGGCTGCTCCTGAGCAGTATCCACACTATGGCTCACACAAACTTTTCCATTCCCCTTCTTTGACTTTTCTGACAACACTTTCTCCACATTTTCTCTCTAAGTTTTATTTGATTGATGATAAAAATAACTGAATAATATTTAGATGGCCCAGGAAAAGAAACCTAAGTCTTTCAAGAATTAGAAAAGTCATCTCTGGAAGGAGAGTCAAGAAATGTCAGGCAAGGGGAAATGGATCTTACTGTTCTGCATCATAAATGCCTGGAAATAATTCTGCTGAGATGCCCACACTTTAAGACCTTGTTTTCACTGACATCAACATAGTTAGAATCATTGTGTAAAGACCTCAGCTTTCTTGACATTGCAAGCAGGGTTTTTGAAAACAAAAAATTTTACACCTTTTTTAAACCCAATGCCTACTTTAAAAAAGTATTTCCTAGTCTGGCTTCCTATTGTGAATGATATGCCAGCCTCACATGGACATGTCCTGAGAGAATCTGCTGAAGGATAGAAGGAGTGGAATCACTCTATGGTGCCTCAGTCAATCCATGCAACAGATAGAGAAGAAAAGTATAACTACTTGTGTTTCACATATGAATGCTGACTGATGATCAGAGGGGTTGAGCAACTGGGTCCCAACCTTAACACATTTCCGAGCAAAGCCAGATTTTTCTGTTTTCTATTTCTCCATAACAGGCCTCTGCAATGTTAGGAGGTAAATAAATTATTCAAATCAAAACCAAAGTTGTTTAAAAAGTATATCTGATCTGACAGCAACCTCTCGTCACATCACCGAGAGCACCTTGGTGATGTAGAACATGTCCTCTCTCTTCACAATAACAACCACCATCTTCTCTTGGAGGGCCTTGACCATCTCCTCTTCATTTTGATAGAGGTTTGCCACATCAACATGATGGAAACCTACATCAATAGCCACTGTAGTGACCTTTCCAGTCTTGCTCTTAGTAACCTATAAAATATGAATAGGGAGGATTGGTAATCCACCTCACTCAGGGAGAAGCAATTTGTTTCCTTCATAGCCTTTCCACCAGCTGTTTCTCTGCATTGCCTCTTCTGTTTTATGGTGTAAGCTTTGATAACAAACCTATCCTTGGGGGACACAGACTAAAATCCAAAACAGTCTCTAATCTGAAATGAATTCGTGAAATGAGGTTCACCATAGAACACAGGAAATTAAATCTCACACAATAAAGTACTTATCGTAAGAAAGTAACTAACAGTAAAACTTTTGACACTTGGAGAAAACTTCTAAAGACATAGATGTAGATAGTTACAGATATAGATAGAGATACAGATATAGACATCAGCATCTATTTTGGCTTAGAATTGGAAACAAGTCTATAGTAATCATGCTCCGTCCAGTTTCCAATCTACTGGTTTCCAAAAGTCATTCGTGACTTTTTTCTTATCCTTCATTCCCCAAGTTCTCTCCTTCGACATTTTATGTAACAATCATTTATTAAGTTTGTCCTGTGTGCCTGATATTGTGCTAGACTCTGAAGTATTGGAGATTTAACCATTAACAAAAGACACCTGCATAAAACTGCCAAAAAAACATATAGGGGGAAACTTCTTGACTTTGGTCTTGGAAATCATATTTTGTATTCGACACTAAAAGCAAAGTAAATAAATGCTTAAAAAAAAATTAAAAAATGGTATTACATCAAAATATAAAGCTACTTCACAGCAAAGGATATCATCAATAAAATTAAATAGCAACCTATAAAGGGGAGAAAATATTTGTAAACCATATATCTGATAAAGAGTTACTATCCTAAATAAACAAGGAACACATACAACTCAATGGCAAAATAATAAATAACCAAATTCAAAAACAGGCAAAGGACTTGAATAGACAGTTTTTCCAAAAGATGTTAAAATCGTCAATGGGAACCTGAGAAGTTGCTCAATATCACTAATTATTAGGGAAATGTAAAGCAAAAACACATTGAAATATCACCTACCATGTATTAGGATGGCTATTATCAAAAGGACAAGAGATAACATGGAAGCAACCCAAGTGCCCATAAACAGATGAATGGATAAAGATAATGTGGTGTCTATATACATATATACATATATGTATATATACATGGAATACTATTCAGCCATAAAAAGATAAAACTGTGCCATTCATGACAACAATAATGGACCTTGAGAGTGTTATGCTAAGCATAATAAGCAAGACAGAGAAACACAAACACCATATGATTTAACTCATATGTGAAAGAGAAACACATACATGGATAAGGTGAACAGATTAGTGATTACCGGAGGGGAAAAGCGTAGGGGAGAGCAAAAGAGGTAAAGGGGCACATATACATAGTGATGGATAATCCGGGCTAATGGGTAAACACAAAGTGTTCTATACAGAAACTGATACACAATAATATATAATTACACAATGTTACGAGCCAATATGACCTCAATAAAATAATTTTAAAACAGACAAGAGATAACAAATGCTGACAAGGATGTGGAGAAAAGGGAAACTTTGTGTACTGTTGGTGTGAATGTAAATTGGTGAAGCTACTAAGGAACACAGTGTGTTCCTTTAATTTCCTCAAGAAATTAAAGATAGAATTATTATATAATCTAGCAATTCTACTTCTGAGTATTTTTCTAGAAGAAACAAAATATTTATCTCGAAGAGATATCTCTACTGCTATGTTCATTTCAACATTATTCCCAATAGCCAAAGTGTGAAATCAAACTGTGTCTATTGATGGATGAATGGATAAAGAATGTGTTGTATATATATACACAATAGAATATTATTCAGCTTTGAAAAACTAAGAAATCCTGTCATAGCAACAATACGGATGAAGCTGGAGGGTATTATACTAAGTGAAATAAGCCAGAGAGAGAAAAACAAATACTGTATGATAGAATCTTTAAAAAATTGGAGTTCTTAGAAACAGAGAGTGGAAAATTGGTTACCAGGGGCTAGTGATTGGGAGGGAGGAGATGGGTTGGTAAAATGGTACAAACTTTCAGCTATAAAACAAATAGTCTGAGAATCTGATGCATAACATGGTAACTATAGCTAATAACATGGTATAGTATAATAAAAGTTCACTAAGAGAATAGAATTTACACATTCTTAGCAGAAAAAAAAAAGGCAAACATGTGAATTGATGGATGTGTTAAACTTGATCATCCTTGTGGTATGTGCCTCACTTTCCAGACCATATGCAGTGTGTTCTCCAGTACCTTGAAGACCTAAAGGGACACTGACTGATAAATACCTGCTAACTACTACTTCCCTAGAGACTGCATACTTGACCCATATCACTCCAGAAATGTCTGTAAAATTGCTGTTATTGTATCCTCTTCCAGCCCCCGACTGCAAACTCTAATCAAATCAGTTTTTGGCTCTAATAAGTCTGAAGAAAAGAAAATATACAAAACAGAGACTAGAGTAGGTAAGAGATTTTAGGGCAAAAACCCTTTTTAATTTTTACAGAAAGTGACAAAAATTGAGTGCTTTTCCTTCCTGACCTAAGGAGTTGAGTCTAGCTGAGGATGAGTTGCTAAGAAGCATGGATGGAACCCATGTTGATGTGTATGATCACCAACATCTGTGACATTTGCTGCTTCATTGTCTGCATGCAGGGCTTCTGGTAGAAGTCAGCATAAAGGGCTCCATGTTAATATTCGTCAGAAAATGGATACTCAGGGTGGTCAGCAACACTATAATGAGAAAGAACAATGAATATATGAGTTCAATGACTCTGTTTCTGGGGTGTAGAGAGGTGATTTCTATGGAGCTGTCATTAGGGGAAAGTTAAACATTTTATTTCCCAACTGGGTGTGAAGTCTGCCTTTCTTTCTTTCAGAAACATGACATTATAACAATTTTTTAAAAATATATTAAGTAAATTATCAAAATCATATTCTCTGTCCAGAAATTAATACACAGGACACAAGGAGTCAAATATTCAAATATGTTTCTCTCCAGAGATAATTCTGTCAATAACGCAACAATCATGTTGTCATCTGTAAAGACGACACAACAATCATCATACACTCATTATCAGAAAATAAATTGTCAGACATATTTAATAAAGTCACTTACTTTTCAAGAAGAAGATATCGAAAATTTCGGTTTAGGCCATCTAGGACTTTCATGTCCTCTGAAGACAACTGCAATTCAAAAACCTATCACAGAAGTAAAAAGATTTTTATGATTTTTAGATTGCGTAGTTGCTAATCTGGAAATTCAAGCAAATCAGACTTGAATGATGCTGAGGCAATACTCAAAATATCTTAGAGGTTTCCAAGAGTTTTTAAAGACATCAAGCAAAATACTCAATTGATGATAAATATCAGGCAAAAATTAAATAGAAATCCAGCCCTTAATATAATATATTGAAACAGCACAAGACTATGGACCAAAAGGAGAACTTTAAAAGAGGTGAGGGAACAAAGCTGACGTTATTCAAAGAGATAGGATCATGCACTTAGAAGATCCAAAAGAATCTAGAGATACACTTTTAAAACAGACAACATAATTTAGTAATTTTGATGAATACAGGTAGATTTCCATATCCCATCCATGAACAGTTACAATGTGAAAAGAACTTTTTTTCAAGACACTTTAAACAAATAATTTTGTAAATACTAATGATGTCATGTTCAAAGGACACAGTAACTGACTTGAAGAGCATATCACTGTCTAAAAGCAAGACACTTTAAGCATCAAAAAGAATGTCAGTAATGGCTAACATGTTGAACTAAATAAATCCACACATCTATAGTGATACTCCAAGGTAGTGATAGATAGAGAAGATAGATAGATAGATAGATAGATAGATAGATAGCAGGGACAATGTCAACAATTGATGAATCTAAGTAATGCATATAATGTATTATTCTTTCAACTTTTCTGCACATTGAAAATCTTGAAAAGTTAGGAAAAAGTTATCAAAGGGATATCAAAATTATTGGTCATTTATGGATAAATGTAACAAAAGGATATTGTCAATTCCTTTGTGGAAAAAGTCATAAAATTTATTAAAATATATAAAGAACACTAAGTGATTAAATATTCATAGCATAATCATGGATTGCAAATTTCAATATTATAAAGACTTCAGTTTTCCCCAAATTAATCTACAATTTCAATGCTATATGAACCAAGATTTACTCTCTTATTTTTCTTGGAGTTTGATAACTGATACTATGTTTTACATAAAAGAAAAAGTAGTCAAGCATAACCAAGACATTCTTAAAGAATAAAGAGGAATGGAGAAAACATTTTACCATTTTCAGAAAGCAAGACTTATTTTCCTCTGTAATTTGAGGTACACAAAATTAAGTAGTTGAATAGAAGAGAAAGGCCAGAAATGGACTGAGGGACATTTGATATAAGACAGAGATGAGGATGAAAATCTGTGCGAAAATATGGGAATTTGGATTTCCATTTAAACATATACATATTTGGGTCCCTTTTAGCATTGTATTAAAAAACCAATTCCAGGTGTATTAGGGACCCAAGTTTGAATGGAAAGACAAAAACACTTTTGCAAAATTCTCTACCGTTTGAATCTGGCCTAGCCTGTAATAAGTACTGGCTTAAGTACTGTACTTAAGTACTTCTGACAATAAAATTTGTCAGAAGCACTGGTGAGTCTGATCTGAGCCAAGACTTGAAAAGGCTTTGCAAGTATCCACTCACAGCCTTGGGATCATGCCACTGTGATGAGATGAAGAACAGGTTAGATGGCTATAGTCTAGCCAACTCTATGAAAAATCATATGGGACAGAGTTTACCCACTTCTGACAACAGCCAAATCAACTTCCTAAAGCAGAGCTGCTTCATTGTTCTGCATTTAACTGCAAATATATGAGAGAACCCATCCAAGAATAGAACTGCTTAGTTGAGCCCAGAATAATTGTCAAACCACAGAATGATGAGCTAAATAAATTCTGTAGTAAATCTCTGAATTGGGGATAGTTTGTTATGCAGCTATAGCTAATGGTATACTATTGGTCTCTCTATACATAAATAACAAGAGAGACAATTTCATAAAAACGGACAAAGACTTGCACAGGCACTTCACAGAAGTGGAAGCTCAAGGAGATTAAATGCATGAAAATGAAACTACATTAGTATTTGAGGAAATGCAAACTAAAACCATATTGAATTGGAGACTGAAGATCAGCACTACAGCCTGAATGTTTCCATGCTCCCAAAATTCGTATATTGGAAACCTAACCCCACTGTGATGGTATTAGACAGTGGGGCTCTAGAGTGGTGATTAGGTCATGATAGTGAAGCAATTCAAGACCTGAAAGATCTCCCTTGCCCCTTCTACCATCTTAAAGTCGAACAAGAAGTCTGTGACCAAGAAGAGAGCCCTCATCTGGCCTCGCTGGTACCCTAATCTCTGAATTCCCACCTCCAGAACTGTGAGAAATAAATTTCTGTTGTTCATAAGCCACCTTGTCTGTGGTATTTTGTTATAGCAGCACAAAAGGATTTATAAAATCACATTAAAAAATCCCCTTATTTTGGAATGAAGAAAACGAGATTTATTTACACAGGTCGACAAAGTACATTGCAGAATTACTGCTGGAAGTAAAATCTATGTGTTCTGTGCAATCTTAATTCTATCCAGCCATGCTGCCTCTACTGTTGCCACAGTAGGAGAAGACTTGTGGAAATACATGCATGGGAAATAACAGGTAACTCATCTGGTCCAAAGATTCTTTGAGATCCTTACAAAGAAAAACACATGTTAAGGATGTTATTTAAGAGACCTATGTCCACAGCCTCACTCATCACCTGCATGTTCTCTTTGATCCTCTTCTCATTGTAACTCTTGGCCAGGACCACCACACCACGCTGTAGCTGGTAGCGAAGGGCAATCAGTGCTGGAGTTCGCTCATACTTTTTTGCCATGGCACAAAGAACTGGATCATCCAAGAGAACCGGGGAGCTCTGGTCTACCCTGGAAGGCAATGCAGAAATGTTGAATACCTAAGGCTGAATATTCAGTTTGTTAGGAGGTTTCCCAAACAGACCAAGTAGGTCCACTCTAGACCAGTACTTCTCAATATGTGGTCCCTGGATCAGCAGCATCAGTATCATCTGGCATCTTGTTAAGAAGGCGTATTCCATCGCTTCATCCAATACCAACTGATTCAGAAACTCACGTGTGGCACCTACAATCTGTGTTTACAAATCCCTCCAGGTCATTTTGACGCATGTTTCTGTTGAGACTAATGCTTTAAAACTTATGGATTTTTTCTCTTTTTCTTCTCAGTGGCTGTTTTTCTTCTCTGATCATAGCCCCAAAGTAAGGAAAAGAGCATGAAAGGAAAAAGAAAACGAAAAGACTGGAAATCTAAGATATTGATAAAAATTTAGTAGTCCCAAAGTGAAAACTATTCATTTTATCATTACCTATAATGTGCAATATTTCTATAGAAGTTTACAAAAATGTTTCAGATTGTAATTTTTTTCTATCATGATAATACCTGGGAGTTACATATTATTATCCTGATTTCAGACACCAGGGAAGTGAGGCTTAGAGAGTGTGTTACTACAAATGTTAGTTAGTTAATAAATACCTAAATCATGACTTAAGTTTATGATTTTGTCTCAATTTTTAGATCATATATAGATTTCAATGCATACATTTGTTAATGATTAATCTACAAACAGACACATGTAATGTAAAACCACTGGCTGTTGACGGGATTTTAAAGAAGAAGAGTTTCTTCCATCCCTCCCCTGTCTCCCCCAAACTAGTTGAGAGTTAATTCCAGAAAAGTGAGTATGATATGATGAAAAATATTTCATCAAAAATGATGTTTTAGGTATACTCCCTGTTGTCTTCGTTACCTTCTTTTTGTGTGTGTGTGTGAGGAAGATTATCCCTGAGCTAACACTCACTACCAGCCCTCGTCTTTTTGCTAAGGAAGACTGGTCCTGGGCCAACATCCATGCCTATCGTCCTCTACTTTATACGGGATGCAGCTACAGCATGGCTTGACAAAAGATGCCTAGGTCCACGTGCGGGATCCTAATCCACAAATCCCGGGCAGCTGAAGCTGAGTGCATGAACTTAACTGCTACCTCACCATGTCAGCCTCCATTACCTTCCCTTTATACGTTGGGTTCCCAAAGCACCATAGGCAACTAGAACAATGTTTTGTGACTTGCAGAATTCCAACAGTTTGCTCTGGTTGAGATAAGGATGACATTCCACCTGTAGAATGCCAAGATTGAAAAGTGTCAGATTATATGAAATGTCAATATTAGCATGAGAGAGAAACTTTAAAAGGAAAAAAAATGCTGAATAAAACACTGTGTAATATTAAATTTGAATTGGAAACCTTAACATCAAGTAATGACTTTTTATAAAATAAGTATTATATTTCTGTTCCCAAAAAGGGGAAAACAAAATGACATTCCTGAAGAAGCAACTTTGTGGACCAGATCTCGTTTACTCAATACCATTGTACACTACAAGGAGACATGGGTAATTCCAGATAAGGAACAGGAAAAGAACTGTTTGAGCCTTGGATATCAAGTTATGCCAGAAAGCAAGAAATTACTCAAAGAATCATGAAAGGATCCTTAAAGGATGAAAGAACCAGTGTGATGGAGATCCCACTGGTGACATTTGGTTAGATTTGAGCATCAAAGGAATATTGATTAAAAGCAATTATAATGCACAGAGTAAATAAAAATCCGGGTGTCCACAGTGGTGAGAGAGAAAGCAAAAATCTTTGTTCCCATTGAAGGTGATTATTACACAACTGCTTTCTGGGAACACTGATTTTTAAAAGGAAGGAATTAGGCTTCTACACTACTTATAGGAATAACGGTATTTCATCCTGAGTTGATGAGAGAATTTTCTTTTTCCAATAAATTGTTGGTAAGAAGATTAAAAAGTGTTTAAAATTGAAAATAATTATTTACAAATCCAAGTTAAATCACTAATTTGGGGTAAAATCATTGATGGATACTCAACCATTACATTAAAATTTGGGGGCTGTGTGACTTGCCCTGATAACAATTATCACCCAACAGATTGCTAGGTAATTTCAAAGGGGAAAATATACATTTATAAAGAAAAGACCCGGCTACCACTGGTTTAACCAAGGCAACAAAACTAACATCTCTCCTAGTGGATCAACTTATCATGATGGACTTCCTACTGGAGAGGAATTTGAGGGACACACCATGCAAAGGACAATTTCTTACCAAAAATGTTCAACCATAATTTAATAAGGCCTTCAGGTCTAAATTCTAATTTAGAGAAACCGGGAATGAAGAAACAAGTTAAGTGGCATCACAAGATAACAACCTGATAAATCCAGAATACTTGACAAAAACCTATGTGTATGTCATGGTAGAAAAAGAGGTTGAATGACTATTCTAGGTTAAAATATCTTAAGAAACATTTGTCAAGTGGTATGTGGACGACAGTTGGCTCCTGATTAGAAAAGATCTGTAGGGCCAGACCCGTGGCTTGGCAGTTAGTTGCACACACTCTGCTACTGGCAGCCCAGGTTTGGATCCTGGGCACGCACTGATGCACCACTTGTCTGGCCATGCTGACGCTGCATCCCACATACAACAACTAGAAGGATGTGCAACTATGACATACAACTATCTACTGGGGTTTTGGGGAAAAAAAAAGGAGGAGGATTGGCAATAGATATTAGCTCAGAGCTGGTCTTCCTTAGCAAAAAGAGGAGGATTAGCATGGATGTTAGCTCAGGGCTGATCTTCCTCACATAAAACAAACAAACAAAAAAACAACAACAAAAAGAAAAGATCTATAAAATACATTGAGAAAATCATGGGAATGTTTGAATATGGATTGGATACTACAGTATATATTTTCTGAGGTCTGTAGGGGTGCATTGTCATGTCTACAGCTTACTTTGAAGAAACGCTGAAAAATATTGCTTATATTATATATCATATTATATTATAATTATTTAATATATGTATATAGACACACATATATCTATTTGGCAATGTGGCAAAATGTGAAAAATTTTTGATATAGGAGGGAAAACATGAATGTCCTTTATCAAACTCTTAAGTTTTCTGAATAATAATTTTCATAATAGAAATTGGGAATAAAACTAATGCAAAGATCACACGAATTTTTTATCATTTATATAATTGAAAATCAGGAGTTTATATCATTATATGTCAAATTCTTGAATTTTCTAAGCTACATTTTCCAGTCTAAGTATTTTACTCCCTGATTCCAAGTTGTACCTTGAGGACATTATGGCAAATATAATAAGACATTTCCTAGTGCTACGCAAGACAAGTCCTATATGATTCCAGTTATATGAGGAATCTAAAGTAGTCAAACTTACAGAATCAGAGAGCAGAATGGTGGTTTCCAGGGCTGGGAGGAGAGAGAAATTGGGAGATGCTAACTGGGGGCATGAAGTCTTGATTACACAAGATGAATGAGTTCTAGAGATCTGTTGTACAAAGTGATCCCCACAGTTAACAATATTGTATTATATTGTATACTTTACATTTATTATGAGAGTAGATCTCATGTTAATTTTTCTTACCACAATAAAAAAAATAGAATAAAAAAATGTGAGAGCACAGAAGCAGACACAGAATAATGTGTCTGAAGAGTTAACTTAAGGGGAGATATCGATGAAGCGAGCCAGAATAAGATTGAGTAAATCACATTGTCAGCTCTATGTTCCTACTAAATGTTCCTCAGTGCTGATTTCATCCACCATTAGTGTCACTATAAACCAGTAACTTCATCCCTCCAGCCTGGAGGACTTTCATAGTCTCCAGTTAATTTTTCTTGTATCCAAGCTTCCTACCCAAGGACACTTGAAAGGAGAGTTAACAAGGCAAAGAAATCAGGCATCCAAACCCAACACAAACTCCTGACACCTACCTCATCTTATTTTGACTCTTTCCCTATTTACTGTGCATTCCATGAGTTCATGAACTTCCTTCTCATACACAATTACCTCCATATAACTTTCTCCCATCCCATCTCTGGCCATCCTTTACAGCTGAGTGGAATGTTACCTTCCCTCTAGGGTCTGGTAACTATTCCAGCCCTCTGTCACCTCCTTTACCTTCCCTAAATTCTTACACACAATTTAGCAGTAAGGTCTCACCACCTTTTCAAGAAGACTTTACATAACAGAGATACAACTGTGGCTTCTATTCACACCCTTCTAGACAGAAGCTCTACTCTCTAGAATCTTCTGTTCCATGAAGGTAGGATGCACAGGAGGGGAGGTGAAATAGACATCTGGCAGTAGTGCAAGAAGAAGGAGATGAACAACAGAAAGGAGAGGAGGCCAAGGTGCTCACCTGGTTGCAGACGGGCTTGTACTTGAGCCCTGGCTTGTTCAGGATCTTCTCCAGCTGCCTGTGGTTAAAGTTGGACACCCCAATGGACTTGGTCAGTCCTGCATCCTTACACTTCTCCATGGCCTGGGGAGAAAGGGGTGGGGAAGTATCATTTGTGCAGTTGGCTAAGATCAAGAATAAATGAAAGAAAAATCTCTCAAAGGGATAAACTGTCAAGAAATGGCAATGAAGCCAATTGGCATGATTACCAAGGAAAAGTAATAAATTAAATACAGAGGAATGTAGTGAAAGCAAGAATAAGAATTAGTCTTCTCCTTAGAAATAAGAAAGAGAGCATTACACATTGAAGGAAAGAGATGCCTATTTTAATTTTCCCAAATTCTTCTGCTCCATTCCTTATATAAATATTTCAGTAATGATTTCTTCCACCCCAGCACGGCTCATCAGCTATTTTAAAGTTTATGAATAGCTGAATTCAAAGATGCATAGTTCATTCTCATAAGTTGAAGAAATGTATCATATTCCCCCTCTCCTGGCTTCCTCCTCTGTGTTCTCTCCTCCAATCACTCACCTCCCATGTGGCACAGAGATGCACTGTGTCATATATTAGTTTTCCATGTTCATCTTTTGGAAAATTTTCTTCCCCTGGCTGAATAGAAACAGTCATTTTTGTGGGGTCAGAAAATAATTTCTCCACACTTATCCAGGCTTCCATGGTCATCTGGGGCCAGGACACTAAACCTCCATGAGGTAGGTGGTGCAACATCCTGGATACTAATATTTGCAAATTGATTTGCATATGGTGTTGTAAGTAATATCTTTATGAGACAGGCTTCCTCTAATCTCTTATACTATCATATGTTTGAATAAACACCATTTTCCTGGGTCCTAACGTGAACTAAATTGACTTATGCTACATTTGTCTACCTCGTTTACTTTCCTCTTGTGAAAGGCCTCTCTTGCACTGGGAATTTCAGTAAGCTACATGACCTTATTTCCAGAATAATTATTGCAATCTTGACCCAGGCTAGACAATCAGAGATCCAATCCCTTTGAACATCTGATGGCTCTAGGGCAGGCACATGAATCACACAGGGTCTATCGAGTTTCTCTTTAGGAATAACATGGATGATGGAAGATCCAGAGATGCTCTTAAGTGTTAATGACCATAAGCCTTGAATTGCCAGAAGGCCATATTTGAAATCAACTAAAATTTTTGCATCAAAATTAAAGCAAACCTAAAGTAACTCAAAGTTAAGGGATAGAGAAAAGGAGACATTTCTGAAAACTATTCCAAAACTTAAATATATCCATGGCATTGGACTTCACATTTACATAGACCAATAAACTATTTTGCAGAGCAAAGCTTGAGTAACTTTCTATAATGTAAAATCAAGAATTCTACATAACACAATCCTTAATGAGTAAGTGCAGTCTACAAAATTCCATTGAAAAGATAGGCAATAGTGTAGGTAAGGTCTCCCAAGTGTCTATGAAGTCTGCCACTTTTAGACCCATCCAGAGGGAGCACCACTAAATCTGCTTTCAACTTGAAATGGTTAGAGAGCAGAGATCAACTTGTTATGCGCAAGTTTAAGGCAGTTTCATTGCTGACCACAGCTGCACGAAACTCTGTTTGCAACATGCTCAAGAGACTCAGAAGTCATAGTCAGGATTGTGTGTTAAATGTGTCTAATTTTATTTCCTCAAGTTTTTGAGGCAGGGGATTTGAGATTATTGAACTCTTATCTCTTGGAGACATAAAGGAAATTAAGGATTACAAAAAAATCCCCGGGCCAGCCCAGTGGCATAACGGTTAAGTTCACATGCTCCACTTTGGTGACCCGCAACCCAGGGTTCACATGTTTGGATCTCAGGTGTGGACCAGTGCATCATATGTCAAGCCATACTGTGGCAGTGTCCCATATTAAGTAGAGGAAGATGGGCATGGATGTTAGCCCAGGGCCGATCTTCCTCAGCAAAAAGATGAGGATTGGTAACAGATGTTAGCTGAGGGCTAAACTTCCTCAAAAAACAAATAAATAAAAAGTTAATCAGGAATTATTACTTTGGGGATTCTTCTCTAGAGTAATAATCCCTACATCCTTCTAAGGAAAATCTAAATTCAACGTCCACACAAATTGATAGACATTCTGACACAAGAAGCAAAATGGGTGTGAACACGCAAATTTCCAACCTTCAAAGCCATTGGATAATGAATAATATAGAGATCAACATAGTCCAGTTGAAGTTTCCTCAGAGAGTTTTCCAAGGCTGGTTGAACCAACTCTGGTCGAAGGAAAGTCAACCACAGCTGCAGAGATAAAAAATGGAAGTTGTGTTGCATTAATACTTCAGTCAGTTCTGTTTCTCTTGTTTCATCTAATAATTAGACATTTTTCTACAGGTTGGAAACTGAACACCCCAGGGAAAAATACACTTTTCCTTCTTGAGTTCCCTTTTGATCTGACTTACCCATAGAAACGCTATTTTTTTCTTTTGGATTTATCATCAGTATATCTACTAACGATGGAAGGAAATGACCCAATAGATGAAAAGTGTTATCAAATGATTATCAAGACCATTATCTGAATTATGTTAGAAGGGATTTACAAAGCACTTTACAAACATGTCCTAATTCTACCCAACATTGAATCCTATTGGGTACAAGTAGTATGGCTTTTGTTTAGGTAACTGTAGGGAACAAGTGATTTCAATATCTTAGTGAGTGCTGGACACTGTTAAAGACACTTTAGCTATATCTTGCTTAAACTCAAAGTGCCACTTGTATTGCTCTCTCTTATTGATGGAGGTGAAAATTGAGATGCAGAATGTTAACAGATTTTAGTAGGTCACCCAGAGGATAAGGAAAGCTATAATCTGATCGCAGTTCTGTCTGATTCAATAGTCCACGCTAAATCACACTGATGTGGTCCGAGGCTCAGAAAAGTAAAGTGACTTTACTTTAAAATTTTAACAAAGCAATGATGAGAAAGCCATCATCTTTTTTTCACCCTAGATTTAAGATGTGAAAATATGTGAAAAAAGTTGCATCAATATTCACAAAACAACTTCTGATCCTATCAATTAATTATTTTTCTCTACACAATCATATTCACGAATGTGCGCACACACACAGATAAAATACACATTACCTTTGAAGTGTAGAATATGTCTTCTCTCTTCACAGTGCCATCTTCAATTTTGCTTCGGATGGCCTGTCCAAGCTCTTTTTCATTATTGTATATAAAAGCAGAATCGAAATGGTGGAACCCAGCCTCTATAGCTAATTTGGTGACCTCCACAGCTTTGCTTTTAGGAACCTAGATGAGCAAACAGGGTAGTAGTTGGATATCCATGTGAATGAGAGATAGTTAAGACACAAACTTCGATCTTCCCAAGTCTTAACTTGTCCTCATGTCTTAGGTTAGTTCTGCATGTGTGGTGATGAACTCATGGCAGTTTGCCTGCATCTTTCCTGGTGAGTACTAACAGCTGCACATCCCATGAACTGATTCAATCCTGGGCAATCATTTGTTGATCACTAGCATCAAAGGTCCCCATGACCTCCCACAGGTTCAGTGATTTGCTGAAAGTACTGAAAAAATTCAACTTATAGTTGTAGTCATGGATATGATTTATATTTTGAGAGGGAACTAAGCAAAATGAACAAACAAAAATGTTCATGGATGAAGTCTCAAGAAGCAAGGTGAAAGCTTCTGTGAGTCCTCTACCAGGGTAATCACACAGCACATGATAAATAAAAATTATGTAAATATAAAAAGGTACACAACATGATGTTTTCATATATGTATGCATTGTGAAATTATTACCAAAATTAAGCTAGTTAACATATCCATCACATCACATAGTTAACTTTTGTGTACGTGTGGTGAGAACAATTAAGATCTCCTCTCTTAGCAAATCTCAAGAACAAAGTACATTATTATCAACTTTAGTCACTATGTTGTACCTTACGTCTCCAGAACTTATTCATCTTATAACTGGAAGTTTGTAACTTTTGACCAACATCTCCTCATTTTTCCCACTGACCTCTCCCCCAGCCCCTGGTCACCATTACTATACTCTCTTCCTATGAGTTTTATTTTTTTACTCCATATATAAGTGGGATCATGCAGTATATGTCTTTCTGTGTCTGTCTTATTTCACTAAGCATAATGTCCTCCATATTCATCCCTATGGTTGCAAATGGAAGAATTCCCTTCAGTTTTAAGGTTGAATAATATTCCATTTATTTTTCAGTATTTCAGGGGCTTTCTATTTTCAATGACATTGCTTGTAAATACCTATTGACCTCTGCTGGTCATGCTTTTTCCTTAGGTGTACAGGCATTTGGGGGTTTAACAAAGCTGAAGCTTCAGTGGTATCCTTGACCCTTCTCTTGCCTTCATACAACTTTTCACTCCAAAGTAAACAAGTTCTGTCATCTGTCTACAAATATCTCTTTGAATATTTACTTCTGTTTTATAGATGAGAACACGAGGCTCAAAGTTTAAATACTAGTCCCTTGTCTTACAAGTAAATAGACTAAAGACAAAATTGGAAGACAAACTTCTGGCTTCCAGTCTAGTGACTTGCCCACTTTTCTCCTTCTTCTTTCCAAGGTTCAACTCTACCTATTTGCTTCAATAAAAATTACATTAACAAAGATCAAGAATTGAAACCTTGTCTTGGAAAACTGTAGCTTATTCCCTCAAATGATACTATATTTTCCATTCCAGATAAGTTTTCAAACAGGAGGAGAAGTACTATGGAAACTTCAAGTAGAATATTTATTGCCTGGCACTCAGCAGGCAACCCCACAGCAGAACAGCACTGTCTCCCATCATTTGTCATTCAGTTCATCTCCAGGACCTTTTACCATAAATATCTCTCTGGATCATGTCCTCTTGATGGGAGGGAAATTTCTTACGTTGCAGAAATAGATGGAGAAACCACTCCTATGCAATCACCCTCAAATCCAGACAGCTGATAGTCAGTGTTCTTGACTGCTCATTTCCAAACCTTTTTCCAACCTGGGAAATAGCTAGAAACTGGAGGAAAACCCAGATAAATCTGTAGGTGACCACATGGTCAGACCCTGATGCAGAGTGAACACTGACTACTTTGTCTCTTTGTATAAGCAATGGTTCTAGCCTGTTTACAAGAACCAAGTGAGCCTGCAAGGGTCAAAAAGGAATCCAAAGAGTTGAGAATCTGATTCAGCTTCCACTCATTCTGCATCTATTTTCTTTGGAATTCTCAACCACAAGACCGCCATTATTACCTCTTCAGGTGCAGAGGTGCCAAATCCCAGTACAGGAATGAAGTGGCCATCATTTAGTTCCACACACCAACATTTGGGATCCATTGCCTGTTGTTCCTCCATCTAAGTAGACTCTTTTATTATTCTGCTTTCACAGGTTATGTGCATAAGAAGAGAGTGACACTCAAGTCCACTGTCCAACCATTAGTAAATGGATAGCAGCAGGAGCAAGGCTAAAGAGTAACCTTGGAACCAGTTAACTTGTTTGTTTGGTTTTTTGAAAGAGTAATGTTAATAAAATACTATATAGTGATAAAGAAATCATTAACTAATTGCACAATTAATTTTTCAAGATGCACATATATTACTCTTTTTTTATAGGAGATTTGCTGAAAAATTACTCACCATGTGTTAGACTAGAAAGATATAGACACCAATCTCTTTTTTGTTTTCCCATAATGAAGCCCATTTTTTATTGTATTTCATTTGAAACAATTAATTATCTTACAGAACACACACACACAATTTGAGGAATGATTTATGAGTATTTTTCAAAAATTTGATCCTCAATAAAGAAGTAAACCTTCTACTTGAAAGAAAATTTGCTTTTTACCTTTCCCATCAACAAAATTATTTTTTTGTTGTTTTTTCTTTGCTTTATAAAAAGAATATCCAGTCCTAACAGGGGTGAAATCCAGAAAAGAGTGAGAAAAGAAGACATTCTGGCAAGGTTATTATTAGAGTATTAATTATTAACAGTTTTTAGATATCATTTGCAGTAAGCAAACAGAATTTTACAGTGTCTATATCTTTCAAACAGTTATATGAGATTTAGAAAACTATCATGATGTAACTAACAAAAACTGATGAATACTTTATAATATTTATTATCTTACTCAACAGTATTCATGAAAGACACTAGAAACAACTTCAATTACAGTAAACTTGAGAAGAGTTAGGGAAATTAAGATGCATTGCTACAAATGAATATTATAAAGCCATTTAAAATTCAACATATAGGGTAATGTCAGCAAAATGGTGGACTGGGAAGCTCTGAGTTCTCCCATGGAAATTTAAGGAAACAATCAGAAACTAGCTAAAAAAAACCTGATATGATCTCTGGAAAGCAATCAAACAAAGATCTACAGCAACAAAGTGAACACCCTCTTAGGAAAAAGCCAGATTCAAATTTGTAGGAAATTTCCTCATGTTTTTACTTACCCTTGCCCCTGCCCTGCCAAGCACAGTGCAGGCTTTGTCTGTAAGAATTACCAACACAGTTCCCAGTTGCCTCTCTCAAACCAGATTGAGCAGAGGACATCTTATTTTCAATGTTCTAACCTATTTGAGTGCTGCATGAAAAATTGCTATCTGTTTTGCCTAACTGTAAGCTTAACTTGAAAATCAGCTGGAATGGCTCCTTACAGCTGCAGGGGGACTATAGACGTAAGGATGCCAGGGGCAAGAGATTAAGGGAGGAAACATAGAATAGGCAATATAAAGCCCTGAGGAGAATCTGGGCTGTGAATTTGTGGGAGCCATCTATGCAGCCATATATTCAGGTGATTTAAAAAATCCATGCACAGGCCAGGCAATATGCATGCTCAGAAAAGAACTGAATATACTATCTGCATTTATGTTATGCTGACCTCAGGGATAGGAGAGTTCTAAGCTGATAAGTGAAGGATTGTCAACGCATAGAACAAATCTGCATAGAGTGAGAGAGGTGGCTGTTTTTTCATATGCCCAATTAAATACACACACAAAATATACACAAAAAGGCAAGAACACATGATCCATTAAAAAGAAGAAAATAAATTAGCACAGATTGTTCATGAAGAAGGACAGACATTGGACTTAGTAGCCAAAGACTTTTAAAACAAGTCTTTCATATTTGTTGTAATTACTATAGGAAAAATTTGACAAAGATCTAAAGGAAACCAGGTAAATCATATGTGTATAAAATGATAATATTAAAAAAGATATAGAAATTATGGAGCCTAAGGAATAGAAAGAAAAAAATGAAGAAATATGAACATCCCTAAAAGACTTTTAGGACACCATTATGTGAACTAATATATCCATTATCAGAGTCCCAAAAGGAGAAGAGAGAGAATGAGACAGAGAGGTTGTTTGAAGAAATAATGAACAAAAACTCCCCAAACTGATGTAAGACACAAATAATCAATGAATCCAAGAAGCTCAAAGATTTACAGGTAGGATAAATTCAAAGATATCCACATTCACATACATTATATTCAAACTGTTGAAAAACAAAGACAAGAGATTATCTTGAAGCAGCAAATGGAATATGATTCATCAGGTATAAGGGATTCTGGATAAGACTTTCAATATATTTCTCATCAGAAACCTTGGAGGACATAAGGCAATGGGATTATGTATTTAAAGAGCTGAAAGGAAAAAAATAAACTTTCAACTAAGAATTCTATATCAGGTAAAAATGTCCTTTAAAAATGAGGGAGTAGGGCATCAGCAACCTGTTGGAGTGAGGTGTTCCCTTTGTCTCTCCCCATTTGAACTACAACTAGATGGATATTCATTGACCAGCAAAGGATATCCACACAGAAAATCAGGACATCTGAGAGACATGTGCAGCTATACATCTGAGGTGGATGGACTACCCTCTGAGGAGGTGCTGGGGATAGGAGAGTACCCTCTGGCCCCCAGGTGGCCCAGCATACATGTGCAACTTCTTTCTTGGCTGTAGTGCTCATAGCATTGCTGTTTTGTCACTTATTGTCTGGTTCTTTTGCATTACCTTTGATTCTTGTCCAATTTGTTTCAGACTGCCAATTCAGTTTGGTTGTTCTAACTTATGACTCTTCTAGTTTTCTCTTTGTTTATCATATGTGGTTTTGTTTTGATTATTTGTTTAGTGGTTACCTTAATGTTTGGGCAAAAAATCTTGTGTATGACATAGTCCATTATCTGATGGCCTCCTATTTCCTTATACTAAGTCAATTCGATCACTTTCCTCTTCCCCTTCTAAGTTGTTCTTTTTATACCTTATTCTATCTTGTGTTGTGGCTGTGTGTTTACAGTGATGAGGTTAAATTTATTTTTGGTGAGTTTCTTCCCTTGATTTTTGAATTTAGTATTTAAGTGGTTGCTAACCTATTCTGGTAAAGGTCTACTATTTTTCTGAGTTTGTCTACCTACTTTTCTCCTTGCTCCAAGCTTTGTGTTCCCTTTCTCTTCTTTTTTTCAGGCCTGAGGGCCTTCTTGAGTATTTCTTGTAGTGGAGGTCTCGTGGCCATGAACTCCCTTAGCTTTTGTTTATCTGGGAGAGTTACTATTTCTCCATCATAGTTGAAGATAATTTGTGACAAGACAAAAAGGATACTATATTGATAAAACAGTCAATCCACCAAGAATATAGGACAATTATAAACATGTATATACCAAAAATCAGAGCTCCAAAATATGTGAAACCCACATTGACAGAAGTGAAGGGAGAAATAGATACCACTACAAAACTAGTTGGAAACTTAAATTCACCATGTTCAATAATGAGTAAAACAACCAGATAGAAGATCAACAAGGAAATATAAAAGAGAATACTGTGAAGAATTGTAGGCCAAGAAATTGAGAAATTCTGATGAAATGGAAAATTCCTACAAAGACTGAATCATGAAGGAATAGAAAACCTGATTAGACCTATAACTATTAAGAGAATTGCATAAGAAATCAAAAACCTCCCAACAAAGAAAAGCCAACAACCAGATTACTTCACTAGTGAATTCCACTAAACCTTTAAAGCAGAATTAACAACAATCATGTTCTGATAGACAGCTGCAATTTCCTTATTTTGTCTGTTCATTTATCTCCTTGCTCAAACCTTTGTAAACCTTAGCCATTTTGTTTCAGGTACGATAGGTTCATTTCTTGTAAGGCAGGTCTGGTGGTGATGAACTCCCTCAACTTTTGTTTATTTGGGAAGGCTTTTATTTCTCCATCATATCTGAAGGATAATTTTGCTGTTTTCTTGGCTGAAAGATTTTGTCTTTTGAATATATCATTCCATTTTCTCCTAGCCTGTAAGGTTTCTGTTGGGAAAGCTGCTGAACACATTATAGGGGTTCCTTTGCAGGTTATTTTCTTCTGCCTTGCTGCCCTTAATATTTTTTCTTTGTTCTTGACTTTTGCCAGTTTTACTACTATATACCTTGGAGAAGGTCTTTTAGCATTGATATAATTAGGAGTTCTATTGGCTTTGTGTATTTGTAAGTCTGGTTCCTCCCTCAGGTTTCGGAACTTCTCAGCTATTATTTCTTTGAACTAGCTCTCTGTTGCTTTATCCCTCTGGAATACCTATAATCCTTTTGTTGTTTTATCTAATTGTGTTAGATATTTCTCAAATAATTCCTTCATTTTTTAAAAAAAATTTTGTTCTCTCTTCCTCCACTTGAAGCAATTCTATATTTCTATCCTCTAACTCGCTGATTCTTTCCTCCATAACTTCAGCTCTATTTTTTAAAGATTCTAGATTATTTTCTATTTCATTAATTGTCTTCTTCATATATAGAATGTCTGCTTGATTTTCTTTTATAGTTTCAATCTTTTTGGTAGAGTATCCCTTCTTTTCATTGATTATATTCCCAAACTCTTTGAACCGTCTTTCTGAGTTTTGTAACTCATTGAGTTTCTTTTTTTGTTTTTCATTGAGTTCCTTTTTGACAGTTATTTTGAATCCTTTGTAAATTTCTGTGATTTAAGGTTTGGTTTCTGTAGACTTGTCATTCTCCTTCTGCTCTGTATTGTTGCTGTAGTTTCCCATGGTGTCTGATGAACTAATCTTTTGCTGGGGCACTTGCGGTGGTATTAAGTTGCAGATTCCACCTGCTACCACTGGAGGGAAGCAAAACTGTGTTTCTGATCCCATTCTGTCTGCTGGAAGTTGTGGAGTATTATGGGTGCTTGCACCAGCCAGGAATGTGTTCAGCTCCACACATAGATCTGCTGCTGCCTCTTCTTAGGGTTGCCCCAGGCACTGTGGTTGGTGGGTGGGGCTTCCTCACAGGGTCTGAGCCCGGGCCACTCCTTGAGACCATGTTGACCCTGTGGGCTCTCCCATCAGATGGGAAAGTAATCATATGGTGACTCAGGGCTGCCACTGCCTGCTCCCACAGTTGCTCCAAGATGCATTCCCCTCTTTGGGGTCATAGTGGTACTATGGGCATTTATGGCACCCAAGAAATCATTCCCGTGGGCACTCAGATCAGCTTCCCCCTCTTCCTCCAGTCATGCCAGCTTCTGTGCTTGTTGGGAGAGACCTCCCAATGTGGTCCAAACCTGGTCCACTCCCTTTGACTATGGTGGCACTGTGGGCTCTCACACTGGACAGGAAAGTGATCATGTGGGGTCTCAGGGCCAATGTCACCTGTCCCCACAGTCTCACTGAGATACACTGCTAACCTTGGGGGCCTCAGCAGTACTATTTGTGCTCCTTTTGGGAGAGTGGTCACGTATGTGCACATGGCTGCCAAGGGGGCCAGAGAGTGCTCACCTATATCTACCACATACCCTGGGGTAGTCCATCCACCTTCAGAGGTATTACTGCATGAGTCTCTCTGGCATCCTGTTGTGCTTTGTGGGTATCCTCCACTGATCAATGAATGTCCGTTTAGTTGTAGTTCAAAGAGGGAGAGACAGAGGGAACAGCTCACACCTCCATGTTATTGATGTCACTCTTAGAGATAAATTTTAAAAATACATAATATAATTTAGTAATTTTGATGAATACAGATGGATTTCTCTATCCCATCAATGAACAGTTACAATGTGAAAAATTTTTTTTTCAAGATAATTTAAACCAATTATTGTCCAAATACTAATGATGTCATGTTCAAAACACACAATGACTGGCTTGAGGAGGATATCACTATCTAAATATGGCACACTTCAAGCATCAAAAAGAATGCTATTAATGACTAATTGGATTAACCAGATAAATCCATAGTAATAGTCCACAATAGTGATAGATAGAGAAGATACACAAATAGATAGGTGATAGATAAATAGATTGATATGCAGATAGATAGATGGCAAAATGTCAACAATTTCACAATTGATGAACCTAAATCAGGCATGTAGTTCATTATTCTTTCAACGTTTCAGTACATTTGAAAATCTTCACAATAAAAACTTAGGAAAGAGTCATCAAAAGGATATCAAACTTACTAGTTATCTAAGAATAAACCTAACAAAAACATTATGTAAATGCCTTTGTGGAGAAGGTTATGAAATATGTTAAAATACATAAAGAACAAGCAAGTAATTAAAAAATCATATCACAATCATGGATTGGAAGTCTCAATATTGTAAAGAAGTCAGTTTTCTCCAAATTTATCAACAGTTTCAGTGCAATATGAACCAAAGACTTACGCACTTATTTTTCGTGGAAGTTGATAAGTGATACTATATTTTACATAAAAGAACTAGTCTAGAATAGACAAGACATTTTTCAAAAAGAAAAACGAATGAATAAATAATTTTGCCATTCTGAAAAGCAAGACTTATTTTCCGCTATAATTAGACAGTAAAGAAATGTGCGTAGTTGAATAGAGACAGAGGCCAGAAATGGACTGAGGGACATTTGATGTATGACAGAAATGACAATGAAAATGTGTGGGAAAATACAGGCAGTTGGATTTACATTTAAACACAGGTATATTGGGCCAATTTTCACATCATATTAAAAAATAAATTCAAGATGTATTAGAGACCAAATTTGAATGAAAAGGCAAAAACACTTTTTGCAAGATTCTCTGCCCCTTGAGTATGGCCTGGACTCTAGCTTGCATGGGACAATAAAATTTGCCAGAAGCAGTGGTGGGTCCATTCAGAGCCTAGACATGAAAAGGCTTTGCAAGTATCCACTCATTGCCTTGAAATCCTACCACTGTGATGAGATGAATAATAGGCTAGTTGGCTATAGTCTAGCCAACTATATGAAAAATTATACGGAAGAGAGGACGCACACCTCTGACGACAGCCAAATCAACCTCTTAAAGCAGAGCTTCCTGGTTGTTATGCATTTAACCACAAATACATAGGAGAGCCCAGCCAAGAACAGAACAGTTTAGTTGAGGCCAGGCTGATTGTCAAACCACAGAATCATGAGCTAAATAAATTGCTTTTGTAGTAAACCTGTAAATGTGAGATAGTTTGTAATGGAGCTATAGCTAATGGTAAAACAATGGTCCTCTACACATTAAAAAAACAAACAACAATAAAAATGGACAGAGACTTGAACAGGCACTTCACAAAAGTGGAAACTCAAGGAGAATAAATACATAAAAATGAAACTACATTAGTATTCAAGGAAATGCAAACTAAAACCATAGTGATTTGGAGACTGAAGATTACTGCTACAGGCTGACTATTTGTGTGCCCCCAAAATCATATGCTGGAAACCTAACCCTCACTATGATGGTATTAGACAGTGCAGTCCTCGAGTGGTGACTAGGTCATGACAATGGAGCCCTCTTGAATGAGGTTAATACCTTCATGACGGAGAACTGAAAGAGCTCCCTTCCCTCTTCTAACATCTTAAGATACAATGAGAAGTCTGTGCCTCAGAAGAGAGACCTCACTCAACCATGCTGCAACCCTGATCTCAGATTTTCAACCTCTAGAACTGTGATAAATAAATTTCTGTTGATCATAAACCACCAGGTCTGTAATATTTTGTTATAGTAACCAAATGGACTAAGAAAATCACATAACCAAATTCCCTCGTTTTAGAATAAACAAAATGAGATTTAATTGCACAGAGCTACAGAGTACATTGCAGACTTAATGCACGAACTAAAATCTCTGTTTTCTGCCCAATCTGAATTCCATCCAGCGATGCTGCCTCACCTATTGCCACGGTAGTAGCAAACTGGTAGGTATACACATAAGCCATACATGCATGGGAAATCACAGGTAACTCATCTGGTCCCAAAGATGTCTTGAGAGCCTCAGGAAGATGAACAAAGGTGAAGTATATTATTTAAGAGTCCTGTGCCCACAGCCTCACTCATCACCTTCATGTTCTCTTTCATCTGCTTCTCATCGTAACCCTTGGCCAGGACCACAAGCTTATGCTGTAGCTGGTAGCAAAGGATAATCAGTGCTGAAGTTTGCTCATACTTTTTTGCCATGGCACAAAAAGCTGTATTGTCCAAGAGAACTGGGGAGCTCTGGTTTACCTGGAAGGAAATGCAGAAATGCTGAAGACCTGAAACTAAGTATTCAGTTTGTTAGGAGTCTTCCCAAACAGACGAAGTAGGTCCAGTCTACAGCAGTGCTGCTCAAAAGGTGGTCCCTGGACCAGCAGCATCAGTATCATGTGGCATCTTGTTAGGAGGGCAAATTCCCTGGCTTCACTCAAAATCACCTGATCCTGAAACTCAGGTGTGGCACCAAACAGTCTTTGTTTACAAAGTCCCCAGGTCATTTTGATGCATGCTCGCGCTGAGACCAATGCTTCCAAACTCATGGATTTTTTCTCTTTTACTTCTCAGTGGTTTTTTAAAATTCTGTGATCATTGCTCCAAGTGAGGACAGGAGTATGAAAGGAGAAAGAGAAGAAAAAACTTGGATATTTTCTGTCTTAACTTTTCCAATATAGTGATAAAAATTGAGTAGTCCCCAAGAGAGAGCTATTCACTTTGTAATTACAGATACTGTGCAATGTTCCTATAGTAGTTTATAAAAATGTTTCAGATTGTAAATTTTTCTACCATGATAAACCTGGGAGTTACCTTTTATTATCCAGATTTTAGATATAAAATAAGTGAGGCACACAGAGTGTATTACTATAAATATGTTAATTAGTTAACAGATACCTAAACCATGACAAGCTTAGGTTTTTCATCTCAATTTTCAGATTACATATAGATTTTAGTGCAGACATTTGCTATTGACTAATCTCCAACCAGACATATATAATGTAGAAGCATTGGCTAATTGATGGGATGATAAAGCAGAAGGATTTCTTCCATCCCTACCCTCTTTCCCCAAGCTGGTTGACAGTTAATTCCAAAAAATGAGTATGGTATGAATAAAAATATTTCATCAAAATGATGTTTTAGGTAAACTCTTTGTTGTCTTCATTACCATCCTTTTAGATGTTGGGTTCCAAAGCACCATAGACAACCAGGGCAACATCTTTTGATTTGCAGAAATCCAACACTGCTCTGGTTGAGGTAAGGGTGACCTATAATGACAAGATAGAAAAGTGTCAGATTATATGAAAAAGCAATACTAATATGAAAGAGAAAGATTAAAAGGGAAAAAAGCTGAATAAAGCATGTGTAATATTCAATTTAAACTGGAAATATCAAATCAAGTAATGAATTTTAAAAGGTAAATGCTGTATCTCTGTCCTGTGAAAGGATAAAAAAAGAAAAGAAATTAACATTCTTGAGAACAAGCGACTCTATGAACCAGGTCTTGGTTACTTAATACTATAATACTTAATACTTAATACCAATAACTTGGTTACTTAATACTTAATACTTGGTTACTTAATACTTAATACTTAATACTACAGGAGACACGGCTAATTCCAGATTTGGAACAGGAAAAGAACTGGCACATCAAATTGTGCCAGAAAGCAACAAATTACACAAAGACTCAGGAAGAGATGTCTAAAGGACAAAAGAACCAGTGTGATAGGGATCCCACTGGTGACATTTGGGTACATTTGAGCATCAAATGGAATAATGACTAAAAGCAATTATAACACATAGAGTCCATAAAAATCCGTTAGTCCATAGCGATTAGAGAGAGAGAGAAAGAGAACAAAAATATTTGTGCACACTGATGGTGATATTACAGTAATGGCTTTCTCAGAACTTTGATAATTAAAGGGAAGGAATTAAGCTTTTACCCTGCTTTATAAGATCAATTGTATTTTATCCTGACTTGATGAGGGAATGTTCTTTTTACAGTAATAAATGTCAAATGAGAAAATTAAAGAGTGTTTAAAATTGAAAATAATTATTTACAAATCCCAGTGAAAGGACTAATTCAGGGTAAAATCATTGATGGATACTTAACCTATTATGTGAAAATTTGTGGGCAATGTGACTTCCCCTGATGACAATCATCACCCTACAGATTGCTAGGTAATGTAAAATGGGAAAATACACATTTACAAAGAAAAGACCTGACTACCATTAGCTTGAAGAAGAAAACAAAACTAACACCTCTCATATTGCACAACTTGTCATGACAGGCATCCTAATGGAGTGCAATTTTAGGGACACAAGCATGCAAAGGGCATTTTCTGGCCAAAAGTGTTTAACTTTAATGTAATACAGCATTCATATTCAAATTATAATTTACAGAACCTGGGAATAGAGAAACAAGTTAATTAATATGACAAGATAACAATAGGATAAATCCAGAGTATTAGACATTAACCTATCTGGAGGTCATGGTATAAAAAGTCTTGAGTGATCACTCTAGGTTAAGGGAGTTTAAGAAACATGAGTCAAAGTAATATGTAGACCATAATCAGCTTCTGATTAGAGAAGAATCTACAAAAGGCATTGGGAAAACCACATGGAAGTTTAATTATGGATTGGATACTACATCACAAGCTGTCTGAGGTCTGTAGGGGTTAATTGTCATTTCTACAGCTTACTATGAAGAGGGTCAGCAAAATATCACATATAGGCATGCAGACAGATCTGCATACATATATATATTTTCCAATGGCAAAGTA
This sequence comes from Rhinoceros unicornis, assembly GCA_028646465.1. NCBI lineage: Eukaryota > Metazoa > Chordata > Mammalia > Perissodactyla > Rhinocerotidae > Rhinoceros > Rhinoceros unicornis. Next base: position 27,107,611 of record CM053554.1, on the reverse strand, counting down.
TGAAAAATTTTGGATGTAGGAGGGAAAATATGGATGCTCTCTATCATACTCAAATTTTCTGAATGCCTTAAATTTTTCATACTAAAAGTTAGGAGTAAAACTAATACTAGAATCTCATGAATTTTTTAAAATTTATAATTAAAAATCATAGTGCTATATCACTGTATGTCAAAGTCTTGAATTTTATAAGCTACGTTTTTCAATTAAGACTCTTACTCCCTGACTAGATGTGGTACCTTCAGGACATCACAGTAAGTGAAATAAGACATTCACAGAAGGACAAGCACTACATGATATCAGTTATATAAGCAATCTAAAATAGTCAAACTCATAGAATCAATGAGCAGAATGGTGGTCGCCAGCAGCTGGGAGGAGAGAGAAATTGGTAGTTGCTAACTGTGGACATGAAGTCCTAAATATGCAAGATGAATAAGTTCTAGAGATCTGCTGTATGACGTTATCTACATAGTTAACAATATTGTACTGTATTGTATACTTAAAAATGTGTTAAGAGGGTAGATCTCAAATTAAGTGTTCTTAACAGAAAGAAAACAAAATAGAATTTAAAAAAAGTAGGAGTTCAGAAGAAGACACAGAATCATGTGTCTAAACTGTTAATTTAAAGGTAGAAATCAGTGAGGAGAAGAAGATTAAGACTGAGTAAATCACAAAATCAGCTCGATGTTCCTGCTAAATGTTCCTGAGTGTTTGTTCCATCCACCATTAATATCAACAGAAACCAGTCACTTCCTCCTTCTAACCTGGATGACTTTCATAGTCTCCAGTTAATTTTTCTTGTATTTATGCTTATTACTCAAAAGTCCCTGAAAGCAGAGATATCAAGACAAAGGATTCAGGCATCCAAACCCCACAAAAAGCCCTAACACTAACCTTATCTTATTTTTTACTATTTCCTTATATAGTATCCATTCTATGTTTTTGTGGCCTTCTTTTCGGTACAAAATTCTATACAAATCACTGTCACCCATGCAATCTCTGGCCATCCTTTACAGCTCAGGTAAATGTCACCTACCATCTAAGGTTTGGTAACTATTCCAGCCCTCTATCACCTCCTTTACTTTCCCTAAATTCTTACACATAATTTAATACTAAGTTCTTATCATTGTTTTCATGAAGTCTTTACAAAACAGAGATACAATTATGGCTTCTATTCCAACCGTTCTACACAGAGGCTCTGCTCTCTAGAGTCTTCTGTTCTGTAAGGGTAAGATGAATAGGAAGGGAGGCCAAATGGACATCTGACAGTAATGCAAGAAGGAGATGAAGAAAAGAAAAGAAAGGAGAGGAGGCCAAGGTGCTCACCTGGTTGCAGACGGGCTTGTACTTGAGCCCTGGCTTGTTCAGGATCTTCTCCACCTGCCTGCAGTTAAAGTTGGATACCCCGACGGACTTGGTCATTCCTGCATCCTTACACTTCTCCATGGCCTGAGGAGGAAGGGGTGGTGGAGAATCATTTCTACCAATGGCTATAGATCAGGAATAAATGTGGAATTCATCTATTAAAAGGAGCAATTGTCAAGAAATGACAATGAAGCCTATTGGCATGATTACCAAGGAGAGAAAAAGTGGTCAATTAAACAGGGGAAGAATATAGTGAGATCAAGAATAAAAGTTACTATCTTCTTCTTGGAAAATGTGAGAGAGTATCACACATTGAAGGAAAGAGATGCCTCTCTTCATTGTACCAAATTCTTCTCCTCCATTCCTCTCTGTAAACGTGTCATAATGATTTCCTCCGCACCAATACAGCATACCAGCACTTTTAAAGTTCATGAATTGTTGAATGTGATAATCCATAGTCTATTGTCACAAGAGGAACAAATGAACCAGATTCCCCTGCTCTTGGCTTCCTCCTCTATGTTCTCACCTCCCATGTGGCACACAGATCCACTGTGTCAAATATGACTTTTCCAGGTTCATCTTTTGGAACAAGTTCCTCCTCAGGCTGGAACAGAAGCAGTCATTTTAGTGATGTCACAAAATAATTTCTCCACACTTATCCAGGCTTCCAGGTACATCTAGGGCCAGGACACTAAACCTCCATGAGTTAGGTGGTGCAGCATTCTAGATACAAATATTTTCAAAATGATTTGCATATGGAGTTGCAAGGAATGTCTTTAGGACACAGGCTTCCTCTAATCTCTTACACATATTATATGTTTTAATAAATACCATTTTCCTAGGTCCTAATTGGGATTCACAGTGACTTATATAACTTTCTCTATCCCCTATACTTTCCTCTTGCAAAAGTCCTTCCTTGCACTGGGAATGACAGTAAGTTACATGGCCTTATTTCCAAAATAACTATTGCAATCTTAACCCAGGCTAGACAATCAGAGATCCTTATGCCTCTGATCTTTTGATGGTCCCAGGGCAGGCACATGAAACAAACCGGGTCAAATGGGGCTCTCTTTAGGATTAATACAGATGATGGAGGACCCAAAGAGGCTCTCAAGTGTTAATGATCATGAGCCTTGAACAGCCCCAAGGCCATGTTTGCCAGCAACAAAAAATGTTGAGACAAGAATAAAGCAAATCAATAATAATGCAAAAAAAAGTGGACATTTCTGAAGACTATTCCAAATCCTTGTATCTATCTATGGCTTGGACATCATATTTACATAGTCCAATAAAGTCTTTTGCATAGGACATCTTGAGTAGATTTCTAAAACTAAAATCAAGAATTCTACATAACACAGTCCTTACTGGCTAAGTATAGCCTACAAAATATCATTGTGAAATACCCAATGGTATAGGCAAGGTCTCACAAGTCCCTATGAAGGCTGCTAGTTTTAGACCCCGCTAGAGGGAGCACCACTAAATCTGCTTTCCACTTGAAATGGTGAGAGAGAAGATCAACTCATTTTGCACAAGTGTAAGGTAATTTCATTGCTCACCACAGTTGAATGAAAATCTGTGTTTGTGACATCCCCAAGAGACTCAGGAACATGCCTATTTTTATTTCCTCAAGTTTTTGAGGCAGAGGATTTGAGATTGTTGAACTCTTTTCTCTTGGAGGACAGGAAATGAAATTAAAGATTTATAAATAGTCAATAAAAATATAATCAGGAATTACCATTTTGAGGATTCTTCTTTAGTGTAATAAGCCCTACATCCTTATAAGAAAAACACTTAATTCAGCCATCTATGCAATCCAATAGACATTCTAACACAAGAAGTAAAACAGATGTCACCAAGCAAATTGCCAACCTTCAGAGCCATTGGAAAATCAATAACATAGAGATTGACATAGTCCCATTGAAGTTTCTTTAGAGCCTTTTCCAAGGCTGGTCAGACCAAATCTGGTTGAAGTATACTGACCCAAGCCTGCAGATAATAAAGAATGTAAGTTGTGTTGGATTAATACTTCAGTCAGTTTTTCTTTTCTTGTTTCACCAAAGAATTTGACATTTTTCTGCTGGTTGGAAACTGATGACCACAGAGGAAAATTATTGGGTTCCCTTTTAATCTGACTTAACCATAGAAATTCTATTATTTGTTTGCATTTATCATTGGCGCATCAATTAACAATGGAAGGAAATAACCCAAGAGATAAAATGTGTTAGCAAATAATAACCATGCCCATTATCTGAATTATGTTTGATGGAGTTTACAAAACAGTTCATAAACATAGCCTAATTCTATCAAATGTTCAATCATATGGAGAATATTAGGCAACTCTTTTGTGTAGATAACTGTAGGGAAAAAATGGTTTGAACATATTAATATGTGCTGAATAGAATTCAAAACACTTTAGTTATATTTTGTTTAAACTCAAAGTGCCTGTTATATTTCTCTCTTATTGATGGAGGTGAGAATTGAGATACAAAATGTTAAGAAATTTTAGTAAGTCACCCAGATGATAAGGAAAGCTATAAACTGATCACAGTTATCTCTGATTCAGTAGTCAATGCTAAATCACACTGATATTGTCTGAGGATCAGAAAAGTAAAGTGGCTTTACGTGAAAATCATAAACTTTGAACAAAGCAATGATGAGAAAGCCATCATCATTTTTGATACTAGATTTAATATGTGAATATGTGTGAAAAATTTCTACCGATAAGCACAATTCACCAAAGAACTACTGATCCTATCATATAATTGTCATCTCCAACACAATCACATTTACTCACTGGTACACACACACACCCCAAATACACAGCACCTTTGAAGTATAGAATATGTCTTCTCTCTTCATAGCGTCATCTTCAATTTTGCTTTGGATGGCAGGTCCAACCTCCTTTTCATTATTTTACAAATGTGAGGAATCAATACAGCATATCCCAGCATCTATAGCTAATTTCGTTACCTCTAAAGCTTTGCTCTTAAGAACTCAAATGAGCAACCAAAGGTAGTAGTTTGATATCCATATGACTGAGAGAAAGCTAAGGCAAAAACTTTGTCCTTGCCAAGAATCAACTTTCCTCATGTCTTAGGTTAGTTCTGAATGTGTGGTGATCAACCCATGGCAGTTTGCCTGGGTCTTTCCTGATAAGTAATAAAAGTTAGGCATCTCAGGAACCCCTTAAATCCTGGGCAATCACTTGTTGATCACTAACATCAAAGGTCCCCAAGACCACCCAAGATTTTATGGTTTGCTAAAAGAACTCATAGGACTAAGCATCTAGTTGTAGACATAGATATGATTTATATTGTGAGAGTTTACTAAGCAAAAGCAACAAAGGGAAAAGATACATGGAACCAAGTCTCAAGAAACAAGGTGAAAGATTTTAAGAGTCCTCTAACAGGGTGGCCACACAGAATACACTAAATAAAAATTGGAATAAAAAACGTATATATTTAAGTTATAAAACGTGATATTTTCATATACGTATACATTGTGAAATGATTACCAAAGTTAAGGTGATTAACATATCCATCACCTCACATATTCAACTTTGTTCTGTGTGTGGTGAGAATACTTAAGATCTACTACCTTAGCAAACCTCAAGATTATAATACATTACTATTAACTATACTTACCGTGCTGACACCAGTTCTCCAGAATTTATTCATCTTATAACTGAAAGTGTGTTCCTTTTAACCAACATCCTCCCATTTTTCCCCCTGTCCTCTCCTCCAGCCCCAGGTCAGCATTCTTCTCCTCCCTTCTTCTATGAGTTTGGTATTTTAGATTACATATAAAAGTGGGATCATACAGTATTGATCTTTCTCTGTCTGCACAGTATTGGTTTATTTCACTTAACATAATGCCCTCCAGCTTCATCCAAGTGGTTGCAAATGGCAGGATTTCCTTCTGTTTTAGGGATGAGTAATATTCCATTCGTTTTTAAGTATTTCAGAAGCTTTATTTTTGCATGATATTGCTAAGAACTAGATATTTTGTCTCTAACTGCCCTTTATTGGTCATGCTTTTTCCTTAGGTGCTGGAATGTTCAAAGGTTTACTGAAGCATAAGTTTCAGTGGTATCTTTGACCCTTCCTTCTCCTTCATTCAAATTTGCACTAAAAAGTAAACAGTCCTCTAATCTCTCTCAAAATTTCCCTTTGAAATATCACTTCTGTTTTACAGATGAGAAAGTGAGGCTCAAAATTTAAGTACTAGTCCCTTGTCATACAACTAAATAGTCTAAAGACATAATTGGAAGGCAAACTTCTGGCTTCCAGTCTACTGATTTGTCCATCTTGCTCCCTCTTATGTTCAAGGTCCAATGTTACCTATTTGCTTCAACTGAAAGTAGTGACAAGGACCAAAAATTGAAACCTAGCTTGGAAGACTGTAGCTTATTCCCTCAAATGATATTGTATTCTTCATTTGGGAATACAATTGGGATTCCCCTTCGTTTGGGATAAATTGTCAAGAACTACAAATGAAATATTTATTGCTGGCACCGTGCAGGCAACCCCATAGAACAGTAACTCTCGCCCATCATTTTCCATTCACCTCATCTCCAGGATCTTTTACCACAAATATTTCTCTGGATCATGTCTTCTTGGTGGGAGGAAAGATTTCTTGAATTGCAGAAATAGACTGAGAAACCACTCCCATGCAATCACACTCAAAGCAATGCAGCAGGTAGTCAGTGTTCCTGACTGATGAGTTTCCTTTCTTTTGCCAACCTGAGAAATAGATGGAAACTAAAGGAAAGCCCAGTATAATCTATAGGTGGCCACATGGTCACATCCAAAGGTAAAGTGAACACTTGTTACTTTGTCTCTTTATATAAGGAATGGTTCTTGACTGGTTACAAGAATGAAGAGAACCTCCCAGAGTCACAGAGGAACTCAGTGACTTGACAACCCAGGTTGGCTTCGACTCATGCTAGTTCTATTTTCTTTCAAATTCTCAAGCCCAAGACCACTATTCTTACCTCTTTGTGTGCATAGGTGCCAAATCCCAGTACATGAATGAATGTACTGAATGAAGTGACCATCATTTAATTCCACATGCCAACATTTGGGATCCATTGCCTGTTGCTCCTTGTCTAAGCAGACTCTGTTTTATTCTTCTGCCTCCACAGTTTGTGTGAATAACAGGATGGTAACAGTCAACTCCACTGGCCAACTATTAACAAATGGATTGTAGGAGGAAGAGGGTTAAAGCAGTAACCTATGGAGCGAGAAGAGAATTGGAACCAGTTAACTACTTTGTTTATTATCAATGAGTAAACGTAATGAATTATTATATAGGGATTTCTTTCAAAATAAATTTTTCGTTTAGGATCCACATACATTAGTAAATTATTACAAGAGATTGGCTGAACAACTATTGACCATATGTTAGACTAGAAACCTCCAGATATCTGTCTCTTTTTTGTTTTTGCCATGATGATGCCCTTCCTGGTCACACATCATTTGAAAGAATTAACTATCTTACACCACACACACACACACACACACACACACACAAGTTAGAGGAAAGATTAATGATCATTGTTCAAAAAACTGACCCTCACTGAAAAATTAAAACTTCACATTGTAAGAAAATTTGCCTTTTTACCTTTCCCATGAGCAAAATTATTTTTGTTTCTTTTTTTGTTGCTTTATTAAAACAATATCCAGTTATAACAAGGGTGCAATTCTCCAAAGGGTAACAAAAAAGACATTCCAGAAAATCTATTATTATAGTATTAATTATTAACACTTCTTGGATATCATTTGCAGTAAGCAAATAGAATCTTAGAGAGTTTATATCTTTTAGCCAGTTATATAACATTCAGAAAACTATCATTTAGTAACTACAAAAAACCTGATGAATATTTCGTATAATTTATTATCTTACTCAAGAGTACTCATGAAAAAAACAGTTGGACAACTTAAATTATAATAAACCTGGGAAATTATGATGAATTGTTCCAATAGAATATTATGAAGCCACTGAAAATTAAAGACATAGAGTCATGTCAACAAAATGGTGGAATAAGAAGTTCTAAGTTCTTCCATGGAAACATAAATAAACAACCATAAACTAGCTAAAATAACCTTATAGGCACAGTGGAAAAGAACCAAACAAAGATCTACCTCAAAAAAGTGAACATCTAGGTAGGAAAAAGCAAGACTCAATGTAGTAGGAAATTTTGTCATGATTTTACTCACCTTTGCTCCTCCCCCTGCCTGGTACAGTGCAGTCTTGGTCTGTAAGAGGCATTAGCCCAGTTCCCAGTTACTCTCTCAAACAAAAATGATCAGAGAAGATCTTATTTTCAATGTTCTAACCTCTTTGGGGCTTCCTGAAAGATTGCTATCTTTTTCACCGAACTCAAATCTTGAACTGAAAAGCAGCTGGAATGGCTCATTACAGCTGAAGGATGACTACAGATGCACAGATTCCAGAGGCAAGAGATTAAGAGTGAAGACATAAATTAGACCACATAAAGCCCTGAGTAGAGGCTGTGTTGTTAACTTTTGTGATGTTAAGGCATTCCAAAAGCAGTCATTTATTCAGGGTAAAAAAAAAGCCACACACAAACCAGGCAAGATGCATGCTCAGAAAAGAACTGAATAGACATTTAACTTTCCTGTTTATCTGATCCAAAAGCTAGGATTATTTCAGGTTAATGGGTGAAGGATTGTCAGGACATAGAATAAAACTGCAAAGAGTGGGAAAGGTGGCTGTTATTTCAAATGCCTAATAAAACCCCCCTCCAAAAAAAATTAGCCATTAAAAAGAAGAAAATAAATTGGCAGAAAGTGTTCCTGAAAAAACATAGGCTTTGGACTAGTAGCCAAACTATTAAAACAATTGTCTTATATATACTTAAATTGCTAAAGGAAAAAAATTGACAACTAAAGGAAACCAGGTAAATCATATAATAATAAAATGACAATATCAAAACAGTATAGAAATTATGGAGCCTAAGGAATAGGATGAAAAAAAAATGAAGCAATGTGAACAGACCCTAAAGTTCTTGTAGGACACCATCAGGTGGACTAATATAAGTATTACCAGAATCCCAGAAGGAGAAGTGAGAGAGACTGAGGCGGAGAGATTATTTGAAGAAATAATGAAGAAAAACTCCCCAAACTGAAGGTGAGACATAAATAATCAACAAATCTAATAAACTCAAAGAATTATAGGTAGGATAAACTCAAAGAAATCCACAACCACATACACTATATTCAAACTGTTGAAAAACAAAGACAAGAGACTATCTTGAAGTAGCAAAGGACACATGGCTCATCAGGTAAAGGGATCCTGGGTAAGACTATCAACAGATTTTTCATCAGAAACCTTGGACAAGATAAGGCAGTGGTGTGGTATATTTAAAGTACTGAAAGAAAAATAAAATGTCTCCAGCAAGAAATCTACATCAAGTAAAAATGTCCTTCAAAACTGAGGGAGTACAGGGCCACCCTGGAGGTGTAGTGTTTAAGTTTGCCTGCTCTGCTGGGCTGGGATTCACAGGTTCAGATCCTGGCACAGACTTATGCACCACTTATCAAGCCATGCTCTGGTAGGCGTCCCACATATAAAGTAGAGGAAGATAGGCACAGATGTTAGCCCAAGGCCAGTCTTCCTCAGCAAAAGGAGGAGGATTGGAAACAGATGATAGGTCACAGCTAATCTTCCTCACCAAAAAAAAAAAAAAAAAGAGGGCATAATTGAGATAATCTCAGATAAACAAAAGTTAATAGATTATATATAATAACGTTTTAATTACTATTAGAACAGCCCTACAAGAAATGTAAAGTGAGTCATTCAGGTACAAATGAAAAGACACTACACAGTAACTTAAAACCATATGAAGATATAAAGACCTCTAGTAAAGGTAACTATATGGGAAAATATAAAATCATGTACTTTTGTAATTTAGGTTTTACCTCTACTTTTTCATTTCTACAAGATTTAAAAGATGAATTCATAAAAATAATTATGCATCTATGTTCATACATACGCAAACTATAAAGATAAAATTAGTGACATCAATAATGTAAATTGGGAGGAGGAAACAGAGTTGTATAGGAGTAGAGTTTTTGTAGGGCATTACTGTTAAATTGGTATCAATTCAAAATAGATTGTTATAACTTTACAATGTTATCTGTAATCCCCATGGTAACCACAAAGAAAATAACAATAGAGTATACAAAATTGCAAAGGAGAAGGGAATTAAAACACGTCCTCTAGACAAAAAATCATCTAAGCACAAAGGAAGGTAAACATTTAAGAAATAAGGGACTTAAGTCATGTAGAAAAAAAATAAAAACATAAGTCTTTCTCTATAAGTAATTACTTTAAGCGTAAAAAATTCCGCAATCAATCAAAAGGTATAGATTCCTGGAATGGATTAAAAAAAAAAAAACAGGATCAAGTATATGTTCTCTATAAGAGACTCACTTTGGATCTAAGGACACAAATAATTTAAAAAGGAAAGATGGTAAAACATATTCCATGTCTATACTAACCTAAGGAGAGCTGACCTGGCCATACCAGTAACAGATAGAAAAGAATTTCTAAGACAAAAATTGTGACAAGAGACAAAAAGTTCTACTATATATTGATAAAAGTGTCAATCCACAGAGAATATAGAACAATTATGATGCGTATATGTACCAAACATCAGAAGTCCAAAATACATGAAAATCACATTGACAGAGTTGAAGGGAGAAATAGACACCACTACAAAACTAGTTGGAAAGTTCAATACTCCACTTTCCGTAGTGGATAAAACTATGGAAAGAGAGTACTGTGAATAATTGTATGCCAACAAATTCAGAAATCCTGATGAAATGGATACTTCCTAGAAACATGTAACCTAAAAGACTGAATCATGAAAGAATATGAAACCTGAGTAGATCTATAACTATTAAGGAGATTGAATTAGTAATTAAAACTTCCCAACAAAGAAAAGCCCATGACCTCATGGCTTCACTAGTGAATTCCACCAAGCCATTAAAGCTGAATTAACAACAATCGTTCTTAACTCTTGAAAAAATTGAAGAAGGTGGAAGAGCTTCTAGTGCATCCTGTGAGGCCAGCATTACCCTGAGACAAAGACAAAGACACTAGAATAAAATCCACTAAATACAAATATTCCATATGGTTTGATAATTAAAAATTCACAAAAAATACTAAAAAATTGAAACCAGCACCATACTAAAATTTTATATCATGACTAAGTGGGATTCATTCGCGGAAGGCAAGGATTGTCCAAAATACAAAAATTGGTAAGTGCAATATGCCACATTAAAATGATGAAGGAAAAACCACATGATCCTCTCAGCCGATGTGGAAAAAGCACTTGACAAAACTCAACACACTTTCATGATAAAAAACACTCAACAAACGAGAAAGAGAAAGAATCTTCCTCAACCTAATGACACCCATATATGAAACACCACAACTGACACCATACTTGATGATGAAAAGCTGAAAGAATTTCCCCATAAGATCAATAATAATAAAAATTTGCCTACTTTTGCTTCTCATAGTCAGCATAGTTTGGGAACTTCCAGTTACAGT
>CM053554.1:27080093-27091425 GCA_028646465.1 Rhinoceros unicornis | reverse complement strand
TAAGAAATGATGAAATCCAGCCATTTGTGACAACATGGATGGACATTGAGGGTATTATGCTAAGCAAAATAAGTCAGAGGGAGAAAATCAAATACTGTGTGATCTCACTCATAAGTGGAAGATAAAAACAACAAAAAACAATCACACAGACACAGAGATTGGATTAGTGGTTACCAGAGGGGACTGGGGGAGGGAGGAGGGCAAAAGGGATGATTAGGCAAGTGTGTGTGGTGATAGGTTGTAATTAGTATTTGAGTGGTGAACATGATGTAATCTATGCACAAAGAGAAGTATAATGATGTACACCTGAAATTTATATGTGGTTATGAACCAGTGTTACCACAGTAAAAAAAAAAAAGGTTGAAATAAAAAAAAAAAAAAAGCTGCAATCTTCAGCTGTGAGTCTTCACTCAATTTCGTTTCCATTTAAAACTGGCCATAGGGGGTTATTAAATGGAGAATTATTGCTTGAATTTTAACATTTCCAGCAATGAAGTCTTTAATAATCGGACACGGCTCCTCCATAAGTTCTCTCAGACGTCATTGGATCATATTAATGATTTTTCTGAGTGGATGCAGTTGCACAGGCTCCAACTTTGTGTGTCCCAACAGCAATGCTGGTTATTTGATGTTACTCCAGGTGATAACGTGAAATGTGAAAGTTTCCATGGATCAAGGGGAACGTGAAATGAACCTTTGAGAAAACAAAGCCTGTGGACTGCCATTATCTTCCAGTCAGAAAAAAAGAGCCAGCAAAGAAATGAGCAAGGGAGGTAGCAGTTGCTTTCACACATATTTCTGTGGAGGAGAAAGTTCCTGAGACAAATTTTAAGCCTGAAGTGACTGAATCACTGAATTTTCTGGTTCAATCGGAATTGACCTGATTCAGCTTTCCACCATGGAGTGGAAATGGAAGCTCATGAAGGAGAGTCAGGAAGAAGAAGGAGCCAAGAGTGGTAGCCATGAGTAGAAGGAGTGGAATTTTGCTTGAAAGTTATATAAAGAGTGAAGCCTAAAGATTTGTAAGTATGGCTTAACAATTGAATATAAATACCAAAAAGCTTTAGAGGCAAAATGTTTTTTGCTGGGAAGATAGCACTGATTAATCTCTTTTACATGGAAGTTGTCAGAATATACCGTGTTCATTGGCTTTGGTAGATGAAGAGATATTAAGTTCTAAAATTAATCGCTAATTTAAATAAAAATTCATAGCTGTTAGGTCTAATCTCTTTTTTACAGCATCTGTTGAGGTTTTCCTTTTTTCATTCAAGCAAGCAGAATGAGCCTGTTGCTCATTAACGATTCTTAGTTTATCTTTTTTCTTGTTATGAGGATGTAATTCTTGACTTCCAAGTTCTTGACCTGTGAGACAAGATATTGTAACTCTAGCATTTTCAATATTATCAAAAATTTTCCCTCTTTTGTGAACAGATCTGACAATACAGTTTCTTGAGCCTTAGCATCTTCTCCTTATCTTTTTCCTGCCTGAAGCAGGCCTAGGTAGTTTACTTGGCCACCTGTCATATACACTGATCTTCTCAGGGTAGTAACACTTTAAGATGAATTTCAATCAATTGACTAAGAAAGTGCCCAAGGAGACCTTATACAAAATAGAAGGGGTACAATTTCAGCCTACCAAAAGGATTCAATCCCAATAACTATGCACTAGGTCTTAAAAACATAAGGTTTTGCTACAGTCATACAAATCTGAACTAAAATCTGAGAACATATATGACTTCTTCTAATTTAAAGGATGAATCATTTTAGGAAAGACTGAGGGTTACAGAGCTTTTTGCTTTGGTCACAACTGAAGAACGTGGCTTTAGAAAGCCCTGTGGTTGTGACAGATGAATGTGGTCATAAGAGGAAACAAGAGCTGCAGGTATAGGTATTAGAATGTGTACCCAGGTCCTGAACAATCGTCAGTTTCAAAGCTCTTTTATTGTCCCTGTTGGCTCAAAGATTGTCCCAAATTTTAACAAAGTGTTCTGAAAATAAAATTTGGTTCCTTACAATTACATGATTGAGTGTGTACACCTAAAAATTGTAGAAAATAAATGTATATTTTTTATAAAAGATGTTCCTAAAAATTAACAAATGTAAGCTATTTTGCATGCATATATTTTCAAATGATGTTTGAAAATTTAGGAGCATTGGAATTACTAAATGTATTTGCCATATTAATATTGGTTTACAGAAAATATTTATTGGTTAGGAATATCTTATGTTTTGTATTTGTAAGCGTGCTCTTCTTTGTGTATGAAACATTTAAAAGGATCAAATGTATCAAACTAACATTTTTTGAAACAGAGATAATTTGATAAACATGGAGTTAATGTTCAGGGTGATTTGATCAGTCAGTTGTTTCTTTGAATTCCTGTCCAACTACAACCCGGCAAGCTCATTACTATTTCCTGGGCACATGTGGTAGTCTAGTCCTGACTCTCAGCTCTGGCTCTTTGGTGAAAAACTGTGGAAAGTTTCATTTATGTGCGAGAGAGAAGCAGCAGAAGAGGCATTTCCCAAAGTTTTCCAAACAGATATGTGCTCAACTCCCTCCTCCTAAAACTTCTGTATGTCTGAGTCCTAATTATGCTTCCAGGCTGGGTCCCCTCCCACCTCCTGGGCCAGCCCTGTGACCAGGATACCTCATTCTGGGAATTCTGGAGCTCTGATTCCCTGTGCTGCTGAACGAGAGCCTTTGCAATTCTGGTCACCCTTGCAACATGTGCTTCACCCTACAGACATATGCAATGTGTTTTCTTGTTCCCTAATGACTAAAGGAACACTGACTGATAAATACCTGCTAACTTCTACTTCCCTAGTGGCTGAAAACTCTACCCACCCCAGTCTGGAAATGTCTATAAAATTGCTGTTATTGTATCCCATCTCCCACCCACCCCAATTCTAGGCAAATCAGATTTTGGCTCTAATGAGTCAAAAGGAAACAAACTATACAAAACAGACAGTGGAGTTGGTACGAGTCTTTAAAGGAAATATCTTTAATTTTTATAGAAAGTGACAAAAATGGAGTGCCTTTCCTTCTTGATCTATGGACTTAAGTCTAGGTGAGTAGGAGTTGCTAAGCAGCATGGAGGGGACCCACACTGACGTGTCTGATCACCAACACCTGAGATGTTTCCTGTCTCACTATCCACACGCAGGGCTTCTGGTAAAAGACAGGACAGTGGCCTTCATGTTACTATTCATCAGAAAATGGATACTCAGGGTGCTCAGCAACACTACAATGAGAAAGAACAATGCATTACATGGGTTCATTATCTCTGTTTCTAGGAATGTGCATTCCTCCCTTTCTCTAATTTATGATGAAAGTCTTTTCTCCAAATACCAGAACCTTAGAGGATGAAGGAATAGTAAGGATACTTTGGTGGCTATAAATTCTCTCCAACAATTGTGTTTTTGCCTCCACATTCTTCCATAGTTTAAACCTCTCTTCTTGAAAACTTTCTCCTCTGCATCAAGATCTCCACACATCAGAAAACCTAAACCAAGAAATGCTATTGATCCCACAAGACCAGCCTTTCTGAAGAGAAATGCAGATTTTGGTCCTGAACAAACATGCAATGAAAAGGAAGAAAGAGATTTGGAAACTAATGAATGACATAAAATTGGCAGCATCTCATGGAGATTTCATATGGGGTGATGGTCATTTCAGGCATGGGCCACAGGCTTGATGGAGAATCCTTTAATCAGATAAAGAATTGAGAAGTTGGGAGAAGAAGATGATAAACACAGTTTTGGAAATATTGAATTATCCTACACTGGTGATATCCACAGTGTATGTCCACTAGATTGTTATAGAAATGGGAGGCTTATGTGGAAGATGTAGATCCAACAATGATATTGACCTCCTTGGAAAGTTCCATGGAGCAATGAATGCAGGACATATGTGTGTAAGTCCAAGCTGACTCTGGTCCACTCAGACTGCTGTGGTGTCAGCGAACAAAGCTCTGGAGTGAGTCTGGGATGACATTCCAGAAAGCTCCTGTCTAATTGCTGACTCAAACTGGCCTCTGTCTTCATGGTATTGAGGTAAATTTTAACATCATCATAGACATCAGAAAATGAATTGAGGCAAACACATTTGCCAAAGTCACTTACATGTGAAAAGGAAGATATCGAAGATTTCGGTTTAGGCCATCTAGGATTTTCATGTCCTCTGAAGTCAACTGGAATTCAAAAACCTATTACAGAAGTAGAAAGATTTTTATGATTTTTAGATTGCACAATTGCCAATCTAGAAAATCCAAGCAAATCAGACAAATGGTGCAGAGGCAATACTCAAAATATCTTAGAAGTTACCAAAATTTCTTAAGGATATCAAGCAAAATACTCAAGTGGTAATAAACATCAGGCAAAAATTAAATAGAAATCCATCCCTAGATATAATGTATTGAAAGTGCATGAGACTAAAGATGAAAAGGAGATCTTTAAAAGAGCAGAGGGAACAAAGCTCACATTATTCAAATAGATAGGGTAGTGTACTTAGAAGATCCAGAAGAATCTAGAGATAAATTTCAAAAATACATAACATAATTTAGTAATTTTGATAAATACAGGTCGATTTCTTTCCCCCCCCCCACAAAGCCCCAGCAAATAGTTGTATGTCATAGTTGCACATCCTTCTAGTTGCTGTATGTGGGACGCGGCCTCAGCATGGCCGGAGAAGCGGTGCGTTGGTGCGCGCCCAGGATCCGAATCCGGGCCGCCAGCAGCGGAGCGCGCGCACTTAACTGCTAAGCCACCGGGCCGGCCCCAGGTCGATTTCTATATCCCATCAATGAATATTTAGAATGTGAAAAAAAAAATTTAGTAAGATATTTTAAACCAATAATTGTCCAAATACTAATGATGTCATGTTCAAAGTACAAAGTGACTAACTTGAAGAGGATAGCACAGTTTCAAAGCAGGACACTTTACACATCAAAAAGAATGTCAGTAATGATTAATATGTTGAACCAAACAAATCCATAAATGTAATACTACAAGACAGTGGTAGATACAGAATATAGATACATAGATAGATAGATAGGTAGATAGATAGATAGAAGACACGATGTCAACAATTTCACAATCAATCAATCTAAGCAAGACATTTATTGCATTATTCTTTCAAGTTTTCTGCACATTTCAAAATCCTCAAAAGAAAAAGTTATCAAAATGATATCAAATTTACTATTTATCAATAAATACAACAAAATATTATGTAAATGCTTTTGTGGGGAAAGTAATAAAATTTATTAAAATTATATAAAGGACACCTAAGTAATTAAAAATCCATATCATAATCATGGCTTGAAAATTTCAATACTGTAAAGAAGTCAATTTTCTACAAATTGATCTATAGTATCAATGTAATATGAACCAAAGACTAACACTCTTATTGTTCATAGAAGTTGATAAGTGATAGTATATTTTACGTAAATGAACTATTCAAGAAAAGCCAAGATATTCTTAAAGAAGAAAAATTAAGAAAAAATTTTATCATTTTGAAAGTATGACTTATTTTCCACTATAATCAGACAATACAGAAAAGCAAGTAGTTGAATAGAAGAGAGAGGCCAGAAATGGACTGAGGGACATTTGATATAAGACAGAGATGACAATGAAAATCTGTGGGAAAATATGGACAATTGGATTTCCATTTAAACATATACATATTTGGGTCCATTTTCACATTATATTAAAAAATTAATTTCAAGTGTATAGATACCAAACTTTGAATGGAAATACAAAAACACTTCTGAAAAATTCTCACTCTTTGAATCTGGCCTGGCCTATAACTTGCACTGGACAATAAAATTTACCAGAATCATTGGTGAGTCTGTTCTCGACCTAAACTTGAAAACGCTTTGCAAGTGTCCACTCACTGCCTTGAGATCATGCCACTGTGATAAGATGAGGAACAGGCTAGTTGGCTATAGTCTAGCCAACTGTATGAAAAATTATATGGAACAAAGTTTACACACCTCTGACAGCAGCCAAATCAACCCCCTAAAGCAGAACTGAGTAGTTATTCTGCATTTAACTGCAAAAACATGAGAAAGCCCAGCCAAGAAGAGAACTGGTTAGTTAAGTTCAGGCTAATTGTCAAACCACAGAATCATGAGCCAAATAAATTCTAAATTGGGGATAGTTTGTTATGCACCTATAAGTAATGGTATGCTAATGGTCTCTCCATACATAAATAAAAAGACAGACAACTTAATAAAAATGGACAAAGACTTGAACAGGCATTTCAAAAAAGTGGATACTCAAGGAGAATAAATACACAAAAATGAAACTACATTACTATTCAAGAAAATGCAAACTAAAACCACTGTGATTTGGAGACTGAAAATCACTGCTACAGTCTGATGTTTGTGTGCCTGCAGAATTCATATGTTGGAAACCTAACCCCCGCTGTGATGCTACTAGACAGCGGGGTCCTTGAGTAGTGATTAGGTCATGAGTATGGAGCCCTCTTGCATGAGATGAATGTTCTCATAATATATACCTGAAAGACCTCCCTTGCCCTTTCTACCATCTTAAGGTAAAATGAGAAGTCTGTGACCCAGAAGAGACTCCACATCTGGACACACGGTACCCTGATCTCAGACTTCAGCCTATAGAACAGTAAGAAATAAATTTCTGTTGTTCATAAGACATCCAGTCTGTGATATTTTGTTATAGCAACCCAAATGGACTAAGAAAAACACATAATCCAATTCTCCATTTTAGAATGCAGAAAAAGACATATCACTAACACAGGGCTACAGAGTAAATTGCAGACTTCATGTTGGAACTAAAATCTCTTTTTCTAACCAATTTTAATTCCATTGAGCCATGCTGCCTCTCTTGTAGCCACAGTAGGAGAAAACTTGCAGGAATACATTAAGGTGTACATTCATGGGAAATAACATCTGGGCCCAAAGATGTCTTGAGAGCCTTACAAAGAATAACACGTGTGAAAGATATTCTTTAGGAGCCCTATACCCACAGCCTCACTCATCACCTGCATGTTCTCTTTGATCCGCTTCTCATTGTAACTCTTGGCCAGGACCACAACCCCACGTTGTAGCTGGTAGCGAAGGGCAATCAGTGCTGGAGTTCGCTCGTATTTTTTTGCCATGGCACAAATAACTGGATCATCCAAGAGAACCGGGGAGTTCTGATCTACCCTGGAAGGCAATGCAGAAATTCTGAAGGTCTGAGACTGAGTATTCAGTTTGTAAGAAGCTTCCCAAACAGACCAGGTAGGTCCACTCTAGGTCAGAGCTTCTCAAAACGTGGTCACTAGACCAGCAGCATCACTCTTATATGGAATCTTGTTAGGAAGGCAAATTCCATGGCTTCACCCAAGACCAACTGATTCAGAAACTTAGGTGTGGCACCCAGCAATCTGTGTTTACAAAGCCCTCCAGATCATTTTGAAGCATGTTTGAGTTCAGACCAATACTTTCAAACTTCTGGATTTTTTCTCTTTTACTTCTCAGTGGCTGTTTTTCTTTTTTGATCATAGCCCCAAAGAAAGCAAAAGAGCATGAAAGGACAAAGAAAAAGCAAAAGACTGGGATATTTTTTAACTTTTCAAAGTTATTGATAAAAATTGAGTAGTTCCAAAATGAGAACTATTCATTTTATCATTACTTGCAGAGTGTGATATTTCTATAGAATTTTACAGAAATGCTTCGGGTTGTAATTCTTTCTATCATGATGTACTCAAGAGTTACATATTATTATCCAGATTTTAAACATAAAGTAAGTGAGGCTTAGAGAGTGTATTACTAGAAATGTGTTAATTAGTTAATAAATATCTAAATAATGACTTAAGCTTATGTATTTTGTCTCAATTTTTAGATTATATATAGATTTTAATGCAGACATTTGTTACTGATTAATCTTCAACCAGACACATATAATGTAAAAGCATTGGATGGGTGATGAGATGATAAAGGGGAAGGATTTCTTCTGTCCCTCCCCTCTTATCCCCAAACCAGGTGAGAGTTAATTTCAGAAACCAAAGTATAGTATGATTAAAAATATTTCATCAAAAATGGCATTTTAGGTAAACTCTTTGTTATCTTCATTACCTTCTTTTTATACGTTGGGATCCCAAAGCACTATAGGCAACTAGGACAATATCTTTCAACTTGCAGAAATCCAATAGTTTGCTCTGGTTGAGATAAGGATGACATTCCACCTGTAGAATGCCAAGACTGAAAAGTGTCAGATTATATGATATGACAAAATGAATATGAAAGCGAAAGGTTAAAAGGAAAACAAAAGCTGAAAAAAAGCTGTTTATTATTAAATTTACACTGGAAATATAACATCAATTAATGATTTTTTAAAAAATAAGTATTATACCTCTGTTCCCTGAAACAGGAAAAAAAAATAATGTTCCTGAGAACAAGTGACTCTAGGGACCAGATCTTTGTTACTCAATACCATTGTACACTATGAAGAGACATGAGTAATTCCGTATCTGGGACAGGAAGAGAACTGTTTGGTGCTTGGACATCAAATTGTGCCAGAAAGCAAGAAATTCCTCAAAGACTCATGAAAGGGCATCTAAAGGACAAAAGAACCAGTGTGATGGGGATCCCACTGGTGACATCGGGTAGATTTGAGCATCAAAGGGAATAATGAGAAAAAACAATTATAATACATAGAGTAAATAAAAATCCATGAGTCCATGGTCATGAGAGAGAGAGAGAGAAGAAAAAAAATTGTTCTTGCTGATGATGATTATTACATAACTGCTTTCTGGGAATATTGGTAATTAAAAGGAAGGAATTAAGCTTTTAAAGTGCCTTATAGAAATAATTGTAGTTTATCCTGAGTTGATGAGGGAATTTTGTTTTTACAATAAATTGTCAGGATAAAAAAATTTAAGTGTTTAAAATTGAAAATAATTATTTACAATACCCAATGAAACAACTAAGTCAGAGTAAAATCATTGATGGATACTCAACAATAACATGAAAACTTGGGAGCAATATGACTACCCCTGATGACAATTGTTACCCAACAGATTGCGAGGTAATTTCAAAGGAGAAAATACACATTTACAAAGAAAAGACTGGGCTACCACTAGCTTAATCAAGAGAACAAAACTAACATCTCTCATATTGGGATAACTTGTCATGATGGGCTTCCTACTGGAGGGTGATTTGGGGGACACAGCATGCAAAAGACATCTTACTACCAAAAATGTTTAATCCTAATGTAATAAGGCATTCAGAACTACTAATTTACAGAAACTGGGAATAGAGAAACAAGTTAATTAACATTATAAGATAACAATCGGATAAATCCAGAGTGTTCGACATTAACTTATCTGGAAGCCATGGTAAACAACGGGTTGAGTGACCATTCTAGGTTAAGAGAGCTTAAGAAACATGAGTCAGAGTAATAGGCAGACGACAACTGGCTTCTGATAAGAGTAGAAGATCCATAAAAGACATTGGGAAAGCCATAGGGAAGTTTGAATATGGACTGGATACTAGGCCATAAGCATTCTGAGGTCAGGAGGGGTGAATTGTCATGTCTACAGCTTACTTTGAAGAGGGTCAGCAAAATATTACATATATCTATGCAGATATATCCACATATATATACATATATTTGTCAATATGGCCTAATGTGAAAACGTTTGGATATAGGAGGGAAAATATGGATGTTCTCTATCATACTCTTAACTTTTCTGAATGTCTGAAATTTCTCATAATAAAAGTTGGGAGCAGGGCTGGCCTCATGGCTTAGCAGTTAAGTGTGCACGCTCTGCTACTGGAGGCCCAGAGTTCGGATCCTGGGTGCGCACTGACGCACTGCTTCTCAGGCCATGCTGAGGCCGCGTCCCACATACAGCAACTAGAAGGATGTGGAACTATGACACACAACTATCTACTGGGTCTTTGGGGAAGAAAAAAGAGGAGGATTGGCAATAGATGTTAGCTCAGAGCCGGTCTTTCTCAGCAAAAAGAGGAGGATTAGCATTGATGTTAGCTCACGGCTGATCTTCCTCACAAAAAAAAAAAAAAAAAAGTTGGGAGTAAAACTAATACTAGAATAACACGATTTTTTGACATATATAATTGAAAATCATGGTTCTATATCATTATATCTCAAATTATTGAGTTTATAAGCTGCATTATTCAATCGAAGCCACTTACTCCTTGACTCCAAGGTGTACCTTGAGGACTTTCTGGTAAATGAAATAAGACATTCACAGAAGAACACGTTCTACATGGTATCAGTTATATCAGGAATCCAAAATAGTCAAACTTATAAAATAAGAGGGAAGAATGATAGTTTCCAGGGGCAGGGAGGAGGGGGAAATTGGGAGCTGCTAATTGTGGGCGGGAAGTCTCAATTACGCAAGATGAATAAGTTCCGGAGATCTGCTGTGTAACATTGTCTCCATAGTTCACAATTTTTTATTGTATTGTATACTTAAAAATTTTTTAAACAGTGATCTCATGTTAAGAGTTTTTACCACAATAAAATAAAAATAGAATTAAAAATGTAAGAGCACAGAGACAGATACACAATAATGTATCTCAGCAGTTAATTTAAGGGTAGAAATCAATTAGAAGAACCAGATTAAGATTGAGTAAATCACAAAGTCAACTCTATTCTATGCTAAAATTTTCTGTGTGTTGATTTCCTCCACCTATCACCACAAACCAGTAATTTCATTCCTCCAGCCTGGATGACATTCATACTCTCCAGTTCATTTTTCTTGTATCTACGCTTCCTATTCAAAGACCACTGAAAGCAGAGATACCAAGTTGAAGGACTCAGGCATCCAAACCCCACACAAACCCCTGACACCTACCTTATCTTATTTTCACTCTTTCCTTTTTTACTGCCCGTTCCATGTTTTCATGACCTTCCTTTATTTACACAATTGCATCCAATCACTTTCACTGGCCCAATCTCTGGACATCTTTTACAACTCAAGTAAATATCACCTTCCCTCGAAGGTCTGGTAACTATTCTAGCCTTCCACCACCTCCTTTACCTTCCTTAAATTCTTATGCACAATTTAGCACTAAGGTCTTGCCACTATTTCACAAAGACTTTACAAAACAGAGATCCAATTATGGATTCTATTCAGGCCCATCTCAACAGAGGCTCTGCTCTCTAGAATCTTCTGTTCCATAAAAGTAGGATGAACAGGAGGGGAGGCCAAGTAGACATCTGGCAGTAGTGCAAGAAGAAGGAGATGAAGAACAGAAAGGAGAGGAGGCCGAGGTGCTCACCTGGTTGCAGACGGGCTTGTACTTGAGCCCTGGCTTGTTCAGGATCTTCTCCAGCTGCCTGC